>JAIUZE010045649.1:0-57744 GCA_022085475.1 Heliosperma pusillum | reverse complement strand
ACCACCTCGCAAGTACACAACATTTGACGGCCGGTTCGATCAACGCAATGCGTTCAACTCCCAACAACGTCGTCGTATGCCCACTAACACATGCATTTAAGCAGTAGGATACCTCTCCGTTCCGACATTCCAGCCTTACGAACAGGAAGGTAGCCAAGGGAATGAGAGTACAAAGCACAAGACAAAATAGCGCTCAAACCGTATCATTTGTAAAACCCGACTCAAAGTGGGACATAGCAAAAACCGTCACAAAACATGTGATACAAGCTAATGAAACATCATATATCCAAAACATGAATATTATAAGTCACTACGTAAAATTATACGATAAACGGATCATGCGAACTATTATAAATTACGAGTTTTAGAAATTATAGGAAAAACATACAGCCGTGTTCCAGGCCGGTATAGTGACCGGCGGCCGGTACCCTGGCTCGCGCTACAAGGTAAAATCCAGAAATCATAGAAAACAGGGCATGTGTTCCTGGCCGGTCAGGGGACCGGCGACCGGGCACCCGGCCAGGACCACCCCTATACAAAAATTCCCAAAAATTTCAATGTTGTTACTGATGTGTTCCCAGCCGGTGGGCAGACCGGCGGCCGGTCACCCGGCTGGGAGCACCCCTTCCCCCGTGAGCCTTCATTACTTACCCAATTCATTTCAATTCTCATATATACTTCTAATAATTATCAACAATCAATATACATCATCAACATTCATCAAATAACAACAATCATAATCCATAACATGAATTCTAGGCTTCCTAATCGTATTCTAAATACGAATTCTAGCATATAAAGCATGTAAAACACGTAAATGATATCGAGTAACCCTTCACCGTTACCTTTAAGCGTCTTCACTACTCGTTAAGCTCCTCTTCAATTAGGTAATAGTCTTTGTCGGGATCTTGGAGGTCACCACCTACAAATAGATCATAAAAGATGAATAAAATTCATCTTGAGAAAGACGGAAAGTTTGAAAAGCGAGAAAGACGATGATTTTAATATCAATACAGATAGAGGAAGGTAAGAGGGGAAGAATGAGACGAACTTACGTGAATTTAAGCAAAGAACGAATGAGCTATGAGAATTCTAAGATTGAAACAAAGAGGGAGGCAAGGGTTTGGTTGCTTAAGGAAGAAGAAATGTTGAATGTGTTTGTGTTTGTGAAATAGGTTAAGGGAGTGAGTGGAATATGAAGGAAAAAGTCAAGGAAAGTCAAAGTCGCCTTAAGACGGGATTCTCATGGAATCTCGCGGAAATTCCAAATACGAACTCGGAAATTCTAAATTCGACTCGGAACATAAAATTCTAAATTAAAACTTAAAATTACTGAAAAGTATTCGTAAAATATTTTCATTATAAAAATAGGGTACATTTCCGGGTGTTACAGAAATTTATCTTGAACAAACGCTTTAATGATTTTCGTGAAAATTTTAAAAAGAAAAATCCCTCCAAAGACTCGAATATTGACCATTCGATATGTGAAAAAGAAATTCAGTCTTTGAAGGAATTGCTCCTACATGCACGAAAAGTTCATGATAAATGGGAAGGATGTCAGAAAGTTTTTAACTTCCTTACCGAACAGTCTAACAATAACATGAAGATGGGTCTAGGACATGAATGTTATAGTCGAAGAGACCATGATAAGTGCAAATCCACTCCTTATGACCGTGATTTCAGAAGAAGGAAATATGTCAATCTTTCAGAATATCCGATTTGCAATTATTGTGGTCACAATGGTCATGTTAAAGAAAATTGTGTTAAATATGTCAATGACAACAAAAATCAAACTGATTTTGTTAAAGAACATGACGTGTCTAGTATTGACGAGTCTGAACCTTAACTTCAACGTGAAGAATTTAGAAATAATGAGTTCAGATGGTTTTATGACATAGCTTTCGATTACACATCTAAACCTTCAACATCTAAAGTGAATGTGAATCAAAAGCAGTCATTCAAACCTAGTGTGCGTCACAATAGAAAACCTAGACAACCCTATGTTAAGACAGACCAGAAGAATTGTAAAATAGGTATGGGTTAGGAAGGATCAAATTTATAGAGTTACTAACCATAAAGGACCCAACTTAGCGTGGGTACCTAAAAGCAGTATTTGATTCCCTTGCAGATAATAGTGAAAGAAATTTATCTATGGTGTCTCGATAGTGTTTGTTCGAGACACATGACCGGAAATAAGAATTTTTTTCTTTCACTAGAGCCCTTCGACGGTGGCAAGGTCAGTTTTATAGACAACAAGAAGGGCAAGATAATCGGTGTAGGTAAGATTGGTATATCTTCTTCACATGCTATTAATAATGTTTATATGGTAGATGGTCTTAAACATAACTTGCTAAGTATCTCTTAATTATGTGACAAAGGCAATAAAGTCGTTTTTCATTCAAACGTTTGTCGCATCATAATTGAAGGTACTAGTAATGTTATTTTAGAAGGTCTACGTAAAAGGAATGTGTATATTATTGATTTAAACAAAGTGGCTACAAGTTCCTTTACGTGCATGAAAGCTACTGTAAATGATTCATGCTTGTGGCACAAGAGGTTTGCACACATTAGTCCAACAACTTTAAAGAAACTCAAATTGTGGGATTTAGTTGAGGGTTTACCCTCAATCAAATTCGAACAAGAAAAGATGTGTGACTCATGTGCCCGATGCAAACAAGTTAGATCTTCATTCAAACCAAAACGAGTAGTAAGTGCAGAACGTCCACTTAAGTTGGTACACATGGATTTGTGTGGACCTATGAAAGTCTGAAGCCGTGGTGGATCAAGGTATGTCTTCGCCCTAGTCGACGACTACTCAAGGTATGTATGGCCTATCTTTCTATCTACTAAAGATGAAACTTTCGATGAGTTTGTAGTATTAATGAAGCTTGCCCAAAACAAGTATGATTAGAAGTTAGTTTCCATTCGTACGGATCATGGCGCCGAATTTAATAATCAAGCCTTTATAGAATATTGTAGGGAGAATGGTGTAGGACATAACTTTTCTGCACCACGAACCCCACAACAAAACGATGTCGTTGAACGTATGAATAGAACACTATAGGACATGGCTCGCACTATGCTTTTGTGTAGTGGCCTTCCTAAGAACTTTTAGGCCGAAGCCATTAGTACTGCATGCTATGTGCAAAATAAAGTTATGATTAGACCAATTCTCAAAAAGACTCCTTATGATTTTTTAAGAGGGAGAAAACCCAATATAGCCCATCTTCGTTGCTTCGGTAGTAAATGTTTTGTGCATAATAATGGAAAAAGTAATTTAAGCAAATTTAATCCACGAAGTGACGAAGCTGTGTTTGTTGGTTATTCTAATCATAGCAAAGCTTATAAAATTTTTAACAAAAGAACCTTGTGCATAGAAGAAAGTGTTCATGTTGTATTTGATGAAGATAATGTGCCTGAACAAGTTGAACAGAATGAAGAAGAAGACATGGATGATCCCGATTTTCGCCTTACTAGGGATGATTTACCAAAAATCGATGAAGAAGTTATTGAAGGAATCAATAATGAACTTGATAAATCCGCAAATGATCTTGAAAAGAGAACTGAGACAATTGTTGGTGATACGAATGTGTCTTCTCAAAACAAGGATAAGGAAACCGAAGTTATAATTGATGATGCTATAACTTTGGATCCAGATCAGGATATTGTAACTAAAGTTGTACCAGCTTTAGCTGTGACCCCGGAGTCGAGCTCATAAAGAACCAATCCTGATTCTGATTCATTTGAGGAAAGTGAGAGTTCATCAGATGATGATGAGCCTAAGAACTCTAAGAAATAAAAATATAAGAGTTCTCATCCTATGGATAATATTCTAGGAAGTTTGAATAAGGGAGTTCAAACGAGACGAACATTAAATAACTTTTGTTCATTATATTCTTTTCTCTCTACCATAGAGCCTACCAACATCAAAGAAGCACTTGCAGAATCCGACTGGATTGTAGCAATGCAAGAAGAGCTTCAACAGTTCAAACGTAATAGAGTTTGACATCTAATGCCACGACCTAAAAATCGAACTGTCATTGGTACTCGATGGGTATTCAGAAATAAATTGGATGACTCAGGAGTTATAGTTCGTAATAAGGCTCGATTGGTCGTTCAAGAATATAATCAACATGAAGGGATTGATTATGACGAAACCTTTGCACCTGTAGCAAGACTTGAAGCTACTCGTCTGCTTATCGCCTTCGATCACAGCTCATAATATAAAGGAATGAAACTGTACCAAATGGACGTTAAGACTGCTTTTGTTAACGGATATTTGGAAGAAGAGGTTTTTGTTGAACAACCTCCCGGATTTTTGTATAGCAAATTTTAAAACCATGTTTTTAAACTCGATAAAGCCTTATATGGTTTGAAACAAGCGCCTAGGGCATGGTACGATAGATTGCCTAAATTTCTATTACAAAATAATTTTAAAAGAGGATCTGTCGACAAAACCCTATTTCTAAAATCCGAGGGTTCTAATTTACTTGTTGCTTAAATTTATCTAGAGGATATTATTTTTGGTTCTACTAACAATAAATTGTGCAAGTACTTTTCAGATTTAATGACCTCAGAGTTTGAAATGAGCATGATGGGAGAATTGAAATTCTTCATAGGATTGCAAATTCAACAAACTAAGGAAGGTATAAAGATTCACCAATAAAAATATGTCAAGGAATTAATCAGGAAATTTGGTTTAGAGAACGCTCATCCAATGGCCACACCTATGGTAACTGATAAAAAACTGACCTTAGACGAAAATGGTAAGTGTGTCGATGAGACTACATATCGAGGTATAATTGGTTCTTTATTATATTTAACTGCGAGTAGACCTGACATTATGTTTATCATATGTGTCTGTGCTCGATTTCAATCGTGTCCTAAAGAGTCACATATGACTGCAGTTAAACGTATCTTGAGATATTTAATTGGAACATCTAATTTATACTTATGGTATCCACTTGAGTGTAATTTCGATCTAGTAGGATATTCAGATGCAGATTATGCAGGATGTTCTCTAGATAGAAAAAGTACCTCTGGATTTGCTATGTTTGTTGGACCATGCATTATAACTTGGGGCTCAAAGAAGCAAAATTCAGTTGCGCTATCTACTGCTGAAGCCGAATATATAGCTGCAGGACTGGTATGTTCTCAGTTACTTTGGTTAAAACAACAACTATGTGATTATGGTATAAATGTTGGTTGTATGCCTGTATTTTGTGATAATACAAGTGCTGTTATTATTTCTAAGAATCCAGCTCAGCATTCTCGTACTATACATATAAACATTAGACATCATTTCTTACGCGACCATGTAGAAAAGGGCAACATTAAACTCCAATTTTTTTGTACTGAAAATCAATGGGCTGACATTTTAACAAAGGCATTAGCGAGAAGACGTTTTGAGATTTTGCGGTTGGAAATTGGTTTAATCAGTAGCAATTAAATTCGTCATATTTATTTTATGAACCCGCGTGACTGGTTAGAATAAGACAAGATTATATGACTGTGTCCGTGTATTCTATTGCTAGTATATTTGTGCTTAATATTACATATTTTACGTGATTATTTTGCATGTTAAGTATTTTCTGGATATTGAATTATGGACCACATACTTGCCAAAAATCTATCTTATTCACTTTCCTAATTAACCAAAAATTATACTCATGATATTCATCTTGGCCGAAATTGCCAACAATATTATCTTACCATATCTTTTTAATTTACCTAATCCTATCCTTACATATCTCACCTATATTTACCCTAAATTGCTTTTACTATCCTACCCAAATTCAAAAAAAAAAAAAGAAAAGAAAGGAAAAAGAGGGGTAGAGCCTTTACTACACGTGCTGCCCTACAAAACCCAAACCCCAACACTACCCTTCATAATTACCTATCACTATTACCATCAACACACATCACCAACTCCACCTTCCTTCTTCTACATGAAAAAAAAACAAAACCAAGCTATCATCAATGGCTTCCGCACGGTCCACTACCAAAAACACCAACACCCCAAACTCCAAAACTCAAACACCTCGCAAGTCTACTAATCTCTCTCCTCAACCCAACCAAAAATCACCCAATTTGACCCAAACCGAGCCGGGTTCGGTGCTTGAAGGTACAAAAAGGCGTCGGTTAAATAAGGGGAAGAGTAAGATACAAGATGATGCTACCTTAGACATAGAAAATAAAGGGACAAAACGTCCTCTGTTTCTCGAATTTCTCCCTCAAGAAACGGCATCCAGACTTGACAAACTTCGATTAACAAAGGAAGAACGGAAATTGGTTAATCGGGTTGCAAAAGTATGGTATTCATGGTGGCCGGAGTTTTCCGAAGGTATGGTGTGAAAAGTATCAAAATTTAACTTTCTTCAATGACTTCTTGAAATTTCAAGAATGGGAGCAAGTGTCTCGATTTTTGGGTCCTATCTATCCTATCGAGGTAATTCAACTTTATGCTTCCGTTTCTTTGAAATCTGGAGTTTTACATGCCGTGGTGAATGACCGAGAAGTTTCGGTTTCCATTGACGACTTTTGTACTATGTTTTTGGTTCCTGATGATGGATTCAAAATAGACCCGAGTACGTCGTGGGAAGAGCTGTTGAATACGGCTAAACTGGATGTTAAGCTTTGCTTTGATGATCGGGCTACGTTGTCGAGCTGTGTGTTGGCGGGGAGTTTATCCCCAAAATTGAAATTTCTGTTAAATGTTTTATGGAATACGGTGGTTCCGCGTTGGGGTGGACGGGATAAGATTGCATGTTATGAAATGATGGTGGGTAAGAATTGGCTAGAGGGTAACTGTGTCAACCTTGCTTTCCTTGTTGTTTCTGGAATTTCTCAAACTAGCTTTTCGGTGACCGAGGATAAAGTCTACACGACCCTAGACTTACCCTATGGCATGTGGGTGTCTCGGGTTCTTGAGGCTAAGGGGGTTGTTGATCCGAATAGCTACGACGTTAATTTGAAAGATGATATGAATGATACCTTCTTGAAATTCATGAAAATGGAGGCATTGGGTCCGGAATTGGTTTTTCTGTCAAAGGGTGGTTCAGTTGATGTTAAACCGAATGTTGCTGATTTTTCGGGTATTGAATCAAAATTGGATTTGTTTATGGGGAAGGTTATGGGGCGCCTGGATGCGCAAGACAAGAAAAACGATGCGGTTGTTGACAAGGTGGTTAAAACCGTGGCTTTGGGGAGTTCTAGCTCAACCCATGACCATGGTGGGTCGGGTGTGAGTGATGAGTTGAGGGGTTGGATGACGGGAGTTGATGGTTGCCTTGCTAAAATTGAGAGGAATGTTGTCGATATTCGACAAGAGTTATTTCGGCAACGGGATGGGATGGGATGCAATTCTTGGTTAGCCAAGGAGGTGCTTTGGTGAAGAGTGGTGCGGAAATGCGCGATGGAATGCACACCATTTATGATGCGATGGAGGCTCTATCCATGAAGGTTTGAAACTTTGATTCATGCCTTAACGCACAAGCCAATCATGTGAAGAAGTGCTTTGATCGTCTTTCCACCCTTGAGTACCGTACCTGACCCGACATATCGACCCCAATATCATTCGCCAACCCAATTTGCCTTGATTTTCTCATCTTTATTTGGTTTGTTTGTTCTTAAACTACTTACCCCATTCGGCCCGCTTTGGCTTACACTATATTCGGCCCATTGGCAACTACCACTTTTAATTGTGGTTTGTAGTTTAATTGACATTTAGTATTTGATTTTGCTTGCTATGAATCGTTTAGTACTATTGCGTATTTTGCGTATCTATTTCTTGCCTTGGAGTATGTTATTCTCGTCATTTTATATCCTTGTTCTTGTCTTTTCAATGATGCCAAGAGGGGGAAGAAATGATATGATTTGAGTCTTTGCTTAAGCTTGCTCCTTGTCAAGACCCGTTATCTCTTAAAGTCTTTCGAGTTATAACTTTGGCTAGGTTGTTATGTTCTTGCGATGGACGATACTATAACTTTGGTAGTATTTTGTTGAGGGGGAACCATACTTAGTCACAATCATAAGAGAAATCATAAAAGACTTGTCATCATCAAAAAGGGGGAATTTGTTGGAGCTATTTTATAGTTTTGATAATGACATGTATATACTTGATAGTGTGCTTTAATTGATATATCATATGCATTTAATTGTGTGCTTTAGTCTTATCGTAGCTAACAACAATTACAAGAAAGAAGATTAAAGTTATAGGAGCTTAAGGCATAACTTTGAAAATTTCTGTGAGACAAAGTTATAGAAGCTTGAGGTATAACTTTGGAAGTTTCCACACAAAGTTATAGCTACCTTGGTTATAACATTGAAGAAATAATTCAAGCAAGATCTACTTCAACTAACACAAGACTCAAGATGGAGGGTCTTTGTGATCAAGATGAACACATGATCCGTATACTGAAGATCTTTGTGAAAATTAGATATTATAGGTCGTCATTCGGTAACTATTCCATTAGAGTGATTTTATGTTTGTAAAGTTATGACTCACTTATAACTTTACATACTAAAGTTCAAAGTTATAGCTTTGACCTATAACTTTGGATGATAAAGTTGATGCATGATTTTGGAAATAAATCTTTTAAATGTTTTCAAAAAGAGAAAGAGAATTTTTATATATTTATCCTAAGTTTTAATAGATGATGTATTTATGAGATTCTATTGGTTAGTAATACAACTTATGAGTTGTCATGCTACCTAGGGTTTCTAATATATTCTATCTCAATTTGTTGATAATCTAATAAGCTCACCTAGTGGTTGTGCCACCTAGAGTTTCGTGAAACCTAGGGATTGTGCCTCCTAGGGTTGCGTGCTCCTAGGATTTTGTGGTGATGAGGATTTCGGCCACTATAGGCTGTTTCCTTGTTTAACTTAACCTAGGATTCAAATAATATCTTTACAACAATATTTTGAGATATTAAAGATAAAAAAGATGAAGCAATAATATTCTAAGATATTGAAGATAAATATATTTCTTAAAAAGAAAGCTAGGGTTTTAGATTTTACATATCCTATGCTTCTATTATAAATACTCCTTCCATCTCAATCATTCAAAAACGACTTTTATACAATTGAGAGAATTTTATAAATTGATTTTAAAGCAAACTTTGAGCAAAATATTTATTATTTTTAGTGTTTGTTTTTCGAAAGAGTCGTGCATCATTCTTTATCAATCGCTCACGTGAAATACTTTATTGGATAATAGTACATAACATAATCTTATTTATTCTTTAACGAGAATCCTTGTGAGTTATATTGTACTTTCTTATTAGCGTAAAATAGTATAAAGTATTTAGCGATACTCACCTTGAGTTATAATCATAGTTGATTATACGAGTGGGTTGATAATTTTTGTAATCCGGAGAACGGTACTAAAGATTATTAATCGAGAATAGTGGACGTAGGTTTCGACTTGTGAAACTGAACGACTTTTAAAATCACGTGTCTCTCTCTCTCATTTTTGTTATTTTGTTATTTGCATATTACTCCGATTAATTAATTAGTTGATTTTAATCTATAGAATCAAACAATTAATGACATATCATATAAATCAAAAAAGTGGGGCTAGTTTTTAATACTCAATTCACCCCATCCCCCTTTTTCGTATTCGATCAATAGACTCTACAATGACTATAATGGATATAAGCTCAATGGACGTCCATACAAAGTAATGTTTTATAACACTCCCCTTGGATGTACATTATTGAAGAACATGCCTCGTTAAAACCTTACTACAGAAACCCTATAGGAAAAACACTAGTATAGAAAAAGAGTACAGCGCGTGCACACCCCCACTAATAAGCTGCCTCATTTAAACCTTTCTATGGAAAACTCAATGGGAGAAAACCATAGATAAGGAAAAGGAGTACAACGCGTGCACACTCCCTCTGACGGTTACATCACTTGTAAAACATCTGCAACTCATGATGTGACAAAGTTTCTCGATCTTGGAAATAGCTGTCATCCTACTTGATCAACTTTATAGATATCTTCAATTAATATGAACCACTGATCACCTCCAATTTCATAGTTTGAAGATAATCATTCATAACGATTTCGCAGCTTCACTCCAAATGATCTTGTCACTTTGTAGTTGAAATATTGCACATTTTCTTTAAATGATTATATCGTTATCAGTGTGCATGCCTATGATATGTGATTAAGTTCTAAACTGTATGATATGAAATAATGTAATTAGGTAATAGGAAAAGAATATGAAAATGCTTAACTTAGTCTTTATATGCACATGATGACTCGATAATGCAAATTGTACAATGTGCTTCTTAATCTCCTTAAATTGGATGAATTTAAGGTCAATGAGCTCTTTAATAACCACAAATATGTCGACGTTCAAATGCTTATAAAGTCCTTATTCAATGTTCATTGAACATTGCGCGCAAACGTATATCTGTTTCATATGGATATACTTCAGTGATCATACTAAAGTTGCTTAGAATCGTCATTCTTCATTTATTACACGATAGATGTAATTTAATATGATAAAAATTATTTTACCAACTTTTCACTTACTTTCTCCCACCTAAGGTGGTAAAAACTTATCCAAGATTGATTGCAATCATTTCCATAACCACTTTAGAATGCCATTTCTCATAACATACACTAATGAGATTATGAGGTTCATTACTGACATTATTGTAAGAGTTTATAAGATATTTGGGGATTGAGTAGTGTATAATGCAATTAACTAACAATTTGCTGAATAAAAATGCCCAATTAAGAAGATCAATTTGTTAACATAATTATAATCAAACTGTGTTTTTTAATTGCACAAAGTCCTCGTATTTGTGTTAAGTGGCTTTAAAGCAACTATATAATATCAATTAGTACAATCGAACTTATAAGATATATTCAACCTTGAGTAATGTTGTGAAAATTCATTGTTTAGATCTTCTAATATCAATCATACTCAATTCTAGTATACATACTTGTAAGTAATAAAATGTATACACTACACTTGAAAGAGTCTCAATAGTTTGTATAAACTTTAGGTTTATAGAAAACGGGTATATTAAGAACCCGTATAACCTCAATTTACATAAAAAAATAATGTTCTCAAACTTGTAAGCACTCAGATCACTTATGTTTTTGATATTTGTTTGCTCTTAATTGCAATTCTCTATATACAAAGTTGGCTATGTTTCAATATATGTGTAATTGTACAGTTAAATGCCAAATTTATTAGATGCTAAAATTATGATTAGTAATTCAATATCATATGTGCTCAAAATTTCCATCTGATCAAATATAAGATTTAATATAGCCATATAGATAGGACACATCTAGTGTCTCATGTAGATTGGCAAGATTGATCATATATTAAAAATCGCTTTGAGAAATACAACGATATTGTTCCTTGAGTTACCATTGCGATTTAAATGTGTTAACCATTACTCCATATGCCGGATAATTTAAGACTTTAAAAATTGGAGAATTTGACTTCTCATTGTGGTAATGAAAAATAAATAAATAAATGAGTAAGATTACTCTATAAATAAACTAGTCTCTAACTCAAATATAGAAGATTAGTTCACATAAAAGTGATACGAACGAAAGTGTCTCACCTTAAATTTGCAGGAGAGTATCGTCTCGCAGTAATTTGATAAAGACTGTTGTATTAAATTGATAGGAGACCGTCTTAAGTAATAATACAAGTGAGACTATATCATATTAAATAGATAGGAGAACGTCTCATGTTACATAAATATGAGACCCGTCACTTTTATAAGATAGTATCTCGTCTCAATTGAATAGATATGAGATCGTCTCAAATTAGATAGATAAGAGGTTGTCTCACATTAGATAGATAGAAGGCCGTCTCAAATAGATAGGATACTATTTTGTATAACGAGATAAGAGACCGGCTCATATTAAATAGATACGAGTTCGTCCCTCATTAAATAGATAGGAAACCGTCGGACATTTAAGTGATAAACGAGTATCTCAAATTAATGTGATAGAGTTATCGTCTCACTTATGATAATATGAGACTACTTGACATCAACCTGATAGAAGACTAACTTCTCATATCTTACACTTCGCACACGTATTATACTGAATAGCAAAACGTCCATTTATTTCATTAAAGGTCTAACATGCATAAAAGACCAAGTTTAGATGACATAATAAGATTTAATAGTGTGTGCATAAAGCTTACCAACAAACTAATTTAAGGCCAACGAAATAAAGTTTCGTGAAGTCGAACTTAAGGGACTAAAATAAATCAAGTTAAGTCATTACTTCTGAACGGCGAAATACAAATCAACAGTGACATCAAGTTAATCTGATAAAAACATAAATCTCAGCACCAATCTCATTTACTCTATAATAGTATAGATCCCGCGCGAATGCGCGATTTTTTAAATTAAAATATTACAGACATAACTCCAATTGAAATTTGTTTATATAATTTACTATTATTAATGTTTTGTATTAACATGTAGAAAAGAAAAGGTTCATCATTTTTACTTCTAATAAGATTGTCGGTTTTACTGAAATATTGTTAAATTTATTTGAAAAAAAATATTGTTGTTGTCCCATTATATCCACTAAAAGCATGATACAAATATGAAATGGTGACATTGGTGATACAAAGTTAGTATACACTAAATAATTTTTTTCAAAAAAACAACAAAAATATAAATGTTCAGGTACTATAGAGTAGAGGTAGACGTTAACTTTGAATGTAAGAAAAAAAAAATATATAATTTGAAAGTTTTTTTTTGTTATTGATGTCAAAGTATCTATGAGTATTATTAACTCGCAGTACATAAGTTTATATCAAAAGACAGAATAGTAGAATTATTTAGAAAACTTTTGCTAAAAAGGTGTTCATGGTCATCATATATGGATAAAAAAATAGTAACAGTAAAATATTTTAATCGCATAATACGTATAATTTAGTTTATGTAACTAAATCAGAATATCCTATAAATATGTCTAAAAAATTGAAAAAATATCATACCATTTTTTATAAAGAATAGAGTTGTTTATTGTTTGAAATAGTAGACCTAGTTGTAAATATGATATAAAGAAGTCTATTTATATAATAAATCATTTAGGCGGGAAACTTTTAGTAAGCTCTTATTTTTTAGTATAAGGGGATGAGCCTCATATACGAGTAATTTATTATGAAGGCAACCCTAATTTATATTCAACTTTATATTTAATAGGTTTAAAAGATATTAAATATGATTATGATTCATATAGTCACTAATCCCAAATCGTGACTTCGCAAAGCAAAAATAAAATGTGATTCGGCCAAAAATTCAGTGTTACATACCACACTGAGGAATGTTTAAGCAACCAAAGGATATGTACGTGCTATAGAAACTTTAAGGACATTGGTACACTATAAAGTGTCCATTCATCCTATTAGACGAGTGATGGAAATAATTACAAAATCCAAAATCGTATACCATGAATTGCATTTGGAACATACACGTACCGATCGTTTTTAATTTTTTCATTGGGGTAGAGTATCGTATAGAATAAGGAATAGAAGATACAAAAGGTAGAGAGAATAAGGGAAAATGGGTTTAGAGAGAAGAGTTCACTATTATTCATTAGTTATGGGGTATATATAGTACATGGATGAAGAGTGAATCACAACCCTAATTACATTTATATTATGACTATAATAGATATAAGCTCAATGGACATCCATACTAACTAAGGGTTATGCTCTTTCATGGACATGATTTACTCAATCATGGACATGTTTGACCATTTTGCCCATCTCATTTCATTGTTCTCAATTTAATTAATTCTTTCAATTCTCTCCTCAAACTACCAGGCCACCACTACAATCACCACCCAAGAACCACCGTCTTACTGCTATCACCTATGCCCCACCGCGGGCCTGCGGCACCACCCACACCCGAAACACCCACCTCCGCCGGCCGAGCAACCCTCCAAACCCACCCTTGCCGGCCAAGCCGCCATCTGAACCTACCCACCCTAAAAAAGCGAGGAAAAAAATCGCAACCCTTCCCCCGCCAGTCTGCCACCATCGGACCACCCCCCTCTCTCCCGCCTCAGACGCGCCACTAATATAAAATGTATTTAGCAGTCCAAAAGGAGTGTATCCAGCATGCCATAGATTTGTATCTACCACCTAAGGCATGTTAGATACATTCCTGTGTATTGGTAGATACTCTTCTTTTGAGTGCTAGATACACTAATATAAAATGTACTAGCAGTCCAAAAGGAGTGTATCCAGCATGCCATAGATTTGTATCTACCACCTACGGCATGTTAGATACATTCCTGTGTATTGGTAGATACTCTTCTTTTGAGTGCTAGATACACTAATATAAAATGTATCTAGCAGTCCAAAAGGAGTGTATCCAACATGCTATAGATTTGTATTTAGCTCCTAAGGTATGCTAGATACATTCCTGTGTATTGGTAGATACTCTCCTTTTGAGTGCTAATATAAAATGTATCTAGCAGTCCAAAAGGAGTATATCCAGCATGCCATAGATTTGTATCTAGCTCCTAAGGCATGCTAGATACACTCCTTTGACGTAGATAATGCTTTCATCTGCCATAATTATTTTTTTTTAGTGAGCCCAGTAGTTGCCGATGCTAATATAATGGAGCGATTGCCAAGTTGCCCAGAAGAACTTAAACCAACTGAGGGGAAGAAATTTTCAGAATTGAAAGAAGGCTTAAATTTTTACAAGGAATATGCTAAGATCTGTGGGTTTATTTCAAGATTATATTCGTCAAAATTGGTTGATGGGAGTATTACACACAAACATTGTGTGTGTAATAAGGAAGGCACAAGTAAACATGAGGGAACAAAACGAAAGAGGACACTTACAAGAATTGGGTGTACTGCTAGGGTTAGTTTTAGGTGACTTGTTTCAGGTGAATATGAGATTTATGATTTTGTTGAAGCGCATTCACATGCCATGGTTACGCCGACAACAATGGTTCACCTAAAACCTTGTAGGGACTTGAACCTTGTTCACAAAAAAATGATAATGGACAACTCACGGGGTTAACCATGGGCCGGTGCAAACATTTAGGATGTTTAAAGAGTATGTGAAGGGGTACAAAAATGTGGGTGCTTCTTTACAAGATTTCAAAAAATTTTCAAGGGATGTAAAGAAGTTGATAAGGGTAAAGTCGCGTCACCTTAATCAAAGTAAAACCTAATTCACAACTAACTAATAGTCAGTGGTAAGCAAGGTATCGAATCCACAGGGAGGCGGTAGTATTCTAATCTGTTAAACTAAGTTCGTCTCTAAGTAACAATTTCGAGGTTTTGATATTTGAGTTCTAAACTAAAAGCAATCAACAATAACAATAAATAATAACAATAACAATAATAACAATAATAACTAATAACAATAACAATAACTAATAATAAGCAATAACAAACTAATAAGGTTGAAAACAATGAGATTAAAAGTCTAGGGTCACAGGTTCACTAGGATTATTGTTCAGGGGTAAGGGAGTAATCAATTATCATGCAATAAAGTTATCTAAGGTCACAAGATCGGTCGATTCAATTATGCCCTTTAGATCTACAATTTAACATGCGATCGCTATCATTAAACGAGTTCTATTCAATTATCGTAGCCTATCTTAGTCTTAACCCGGTCGGTGTCAATCCTAATTTGCGAGACTAGTTAATTAATCCTGGCCAGTAATCAAGCAACTAGAATTAAAACGATAATCAAACGATAACCATGCAATTGCAATTCAATTAATTAATCTACCCCTTCTAACAATCCTAGATCCCCTTTCAACCCTAGAAAGGAATTTAGCTACTCATAACGATATAAATAACAACAATAATAATTAAAGTAAACATGATTAACAACAATGAAAGGATGAACAAAGAATAATTAAGGAACAAGAAGACAATTAAATAAATAACTAAGAAAGATTGAGAAATACCGAATACAAGTTGAACTAAAGACAATCGTCTTTGATGAATCAAATCCAGCGGAAAAGTAAATTAAACTAAAGTTTCTGATTTAAACCCTAAAAGTATTCTAAAGCCTAAGAAAGCATGTATCAGAATATCTAATTAAGAAAGACGAGCTTTCTTTTTATATTACAAAAGATCCTACTAATTAGGTTAAATTTAAGGAAAACACGAAAATCCGCCGAAATAGTGACTTGCTCGATCGAGCAAGGGCCTTCTGCTCGATCGAGCAAGCTCTGACCACGACTCGACCGAGCACTGTAGGTGTGCTCGATCGAGCAGCCTTCATTCTAGCTCGTTTCTTCAACTTCTCTTCATGTCTTCTCTTTTCTTCCTCGATTCCCGTGCCTAGCTTCTACGATCCAACCCCGCCATGCTCTATATCATCTCAAAAAAGCTCCAAATGCATCCAATCTGCATTAAAACATAACAAAAGCGGCAGAATCGATATTCTAGCTAAAATAGCATAGAATAAGCAAGGAAAGACGGTAAATCGAGTTAATTGTGTCTACGGGAAGCATAAAATATGTATATAAATAATGTTCATCAAACTCCCCCAAACCAATCCTTTGCTTGTCCCTAAGCAAAGCACTCGACACATACAAAGACAAACATACAAATGGTGAATGAAAAACTCAAAGCTAATGTTAATGCACATACAAATCCCAAGCTATCCATATCTATAACAAAGTAATGACCAAGTTGTACCAATAAAACAAATTCAAAGGTACGGGAAAGTAGAAAACGCAGCTCATAATCCAAGATTTTACATGATACCGTAGTATAGACAAAAACCAAATACCTTTCAATCTTGCAAGGCTCAAATTGTCGGATTCTCGCGGATTCACTCATGCACTCATAAGTTTATGTAAAGGTGAGTTTTGTGAAGATAGAAAGAAATAGAAACACTCACTCAACTTATGAAACATGCATGCATTCTAATGTGATAGTAATTTCCCCAACAAATACGCATTCGCTATAAAGTACATGAATCAGGACAAAAAGGAAGGCTAATGGGTGAAGGTAGAAATGGGTTGTGCCAAGGCACGTTTGGGAATGTGGGGCTAAGACCGGTAGTCGCAGCGACACGTACCAAAACAAATCTACAAGACTAGCACAAACCAACACCAACTAGAGAAATCATCTTAAACTTTGACAACGCAAGAGAGAGATCAAAATGCTCTCTAAATATGCATTAGACTCTAGTATAATCCCTTTCATTTTCCCTTGAATAATTCAATGAAGCAACATATTTTTCTTTCTTTTTTTTCTCTTTCTCTTCTTTTTCATGATTTTCTTTTCATCATTTTTTCAATTCAAATCTTTTTTTTTTCTTTTCTTTTTCTTTTGCTTCATAACTTTTTTTTTCAACAAAGGGAATAAATGACACAATTGCCAACATACTTGCTACACCCAATTGATATTCTTTTTGAAATCCCGACCCAACCATAGTAGACAAGGAAAACATGCAACTGCGACTGTCCCGATAAGGTAGGCAAGTTCTAGGAATGTAGCTATTAGATAGGTTATGAAACAGGCTACAAAAGCTCAAATGGGCTAAACATAGAGAACTCAATAATAAGGGTATAAAATCAAGTCTTTTTGGCTATGTGAGGCTTATTTGAACAAAAAGAACCACCTTGCCTCATGCACTTATCAAACGAACGCGTATAGTATCAAGAAACGAATGTCACACTTATGCAATTTGATGTTACACATTCCACAAGGAGTACCACACTCAAGCCTAAAAACAATGAGACCAGTTTATTGATGTTCCTGGCCTAGGAAGCTCTAAAGACCTCAGAATTTTAAGTGGTTTACCAACAAAAATCGCCAAATCTAATTAGCATAAGGTATGTCAAAAACGGTCAAGACTTGTACTATGAGCTTTGTTTTCAAAAATAGTAAGTCAAAACAATGTACATGGACAACTTATTGGGATTCAAATGCAGAAACAATGCAAATTATCATCATTGTAATTCAATTCACCAAGACTCGACCTAATAAAATAAAAAACATGTTTTTGGATTTTGTAAATTTTTCAATTTTTATGGATTTTTTTTTTAAACAAACTAAACACACAACATAAATAAAGACTCTCCCCCAAACCTAAATGTCACAGTGTCCTCAGTGTGACGCTAACAGCACAACATCACACAATCAACCAACAACAGCAACCTAAAGGACACCACTAACAAAAGGGAATGGGAAATAACTAAAAGAAAATACAATAAAAGAAAGTACAAGGATAGATAATACCAGCTTATAGACATAGCTTCCCCCCAAACCAGCTGCAAAATGGGG
The DNA here is from genome assembly GCA_022085475.1 of Heliosperma pusillum. NCBI lineage: Eukaryota > Viridiplantae > Streptophyta > Magnoliopsida > Caryophyllales > Caryophyllaceae > Heliosperma > Heliosperma pusillum. The sequence goes on along the minus strand of JAIUZE010045649.1, from coordinate 39,464 downwards.
GAGTAGTGACAGCGGCCACTACTGCGCCTGATCATCATCATCATCATCATCATCATCATCATCTCCCCTCCCAGCAGCACCAGAAGAAGAAGCCCGAAACGGGTCACCAAACCCACCAACTGGAGCATCCGGTTGGATAGGAGTATACCAAGAACGACCCAGGCAACCATAATCGTGACTAAACTCCTGAGAAAACTGCTGAGGAGTCACCCCATAATTATCAAACACACCCGTCTCATCACCCGGACCTCGGTAGTAGCTCGGCGGAGTCCAACCAGCAGTGGCATTAAGATCAGTCCGCATGAGGTTCTCCCAAAGTCCCCTCATCACCAAGTCATTGTTTATTCCTTGGTGAATCCTAATCTCCCTCTCTAAAGCTGGATCATAGGTGTAAGCAGGTGGAGGGTAAGGGTAAGGAGCTGGGGTGGGTGTAAAGCGTGGAATCGGGGTGGTGGTAGTCTGAGCAGAAGTAGATGGGGTAATCCGCCGACGAGGTCGACGGTTCTCGGCTAAAGCAAAAATAAGCTCAGGTGGAACCACATAAGAATGAGGGGGAGGGGTAGGTCCAGTCTCAGGATCATGGGTAGACAACCGCTCCGTAGAAGGGAGACGGTTATCGGTATCAGGAAGAGCTATCCACTGGGTCCCCCGTACCCGCCACTGAAATCTATTGTTTCCTAACGCATTTATCCAACAAAGGGTGTGGCGCAAGTACTCCTCATCCACTCTAGGGGCATGAAGGGGGGTCATTGGTGTGTAGTTACGGTCTCCCCCAAACCCAGCAAGTCTCCTAGCCAACTTAGTGACCCAGGCACCACAATCTAAGGAATGTTGGGTAGCGGAAGTGATCCTCCAGAAAGCAAAGCACACCAAACCAACCGGATTAAAATAAAAATCAATCTCATGCATGGGGTTGAGGGTAGAAGCAAGTAATAGGACCTCATGAGAATTAAGCTTACTTAGGTCCTTCCTAGCAAATAAAAGGAGGCTAAAGAAACGCAAAAACAACCTTAGACAAGGATGTTGCACATCATTGACCGCCATGGCATTGACACGTGCCTCAGGAAGACCCGTAAATAAACGAAAGTATTCAATGGCTTGAAAGCCGGAAGGAACAGCAATAAAAGTATCATCGTCACCGACAGAAAGACCCAAATGATTCGCCAATTCGGCGTAAGTCAACACAAAATCCCTATTAAGCAACCTAAAAGACACACTTTCATTGGTCTCGTCCCAATCATAGGAACTGAAAAATTCAAGTGTCAATGGTCGATAAGAAAGCTCATTCAGGGAATATAGCCCCCCAAACCCGATTCGGTGAAACATAGCAAACATGGCATTCCCAAAACCGAGTGAATCAAGAACGTTGGGGCACACACAGCGAGTAGGGTCCATAGGACGACCCATAAGCAAAGCAAACCGGTCATGCTGCTCTTGTGTGTTGAAAACGATCCAAGGGTAGTCGGGGTTACTCGGAATTGCTTCTATGTCGGGTTGGCGAACAATACGGGGTGCTCTACGACGCTTACTAGTTCCTTCATGCCTAGACATAGCTAATTAAAGTAAATAAAACACAACAAACACAACTCTATGCTCAAAAGACGGATTAGCTAACCCTAATTCGAAAAAAATTCAAATTTGAGTCTAAAACGCAAGAAAGACGGAGCAATTAGCAATGTAAGAGTGAATAATTACTAAATAACAAGGCTAGGAAGCAACAACAACAAATTAGAAGCACAAAATTGAAGAAATAAGAAACAAACCCTAATTCACGTTTTGGGCAAAATAAGGGAGCAAAAATACTGATTTCTTCACAAATTGAGCTTGAAACAAGTAAATTGATGTTTGTTGATGCAAGATTGATGATTAAATGATGATATGAATGACTTTGCTTGAGTTATATGAGGAGAGTAAGGGTGAGGGGAAGAAAGAAGGGACGAAATAAGAAGAAATATGTGAGGAAAATTGGGGTAAACCTGATAAAAGAGCCTCGGGCCGGTCTGAACCGCCTCGACTCGATCGAGCAGGTGAATCTTGCTCGATCGAGCAACCTAGACTTTTCCGTTTCTTGAGTTCTTTAAAGTGGCTGATGTTGGTATGTGACGAAAACTCGATCGAGCAGTAACTTGCTCGGTCGAGCAACCCATGATTTTTAGCTTTCCTCATTTTTCTCTTCTTTGTCTCCTTTCTTTCTTTTCGTTTCTTCATTATTAAAGCGATTTCCGATTGTATGAGCTGCAAATACTCAATAAAATTGTGAGATCGCTCCCTCACCGCACTCAATAAAGCACAACTATATTAACTATCCAAACTAAATCTAATTAAACTATAACATTAATAACTAAGCTAATCGAAAAATAAAATTTACAAATGAAATACAAGTAAATGCCGGGTTGCCTCCCGGTTAGCGCTGGTTTATAGCGGTCCCGCACGACCGTGTTACCTCAAAGTCATGGGGATTTATCAAGAGTGAAAAGGTCGACGGCCTCTATCACTCCAATAAATGCTCCATCATAGTAGATCTTCAAGCGTTGACCATTGACTTTGAAAACCTCACCCTTGTCGGTTTGTAGTGAAACCGACCCAAACTTGTTTACCTCGGTAACTGTGAACGGTCCCGACCATCTGGACTTGAGTTTACCTGGAAACAAACGCAAACGGGAGTGTTAAATAATAATACTTTATCACCAATTTTAAATTCCCGCTGCATGATATGCTTGTCATGCCATTTCTTTGTCTTCTCCTTGTAAACCCGAGCACTATCATAGGCATGCAATCGAAACTCATCAAGCTCGTTCAACTGCATAAGTCGTTTCTCACCCGCCAGTGAGGGATCCATATTAAGCTCTTTTATGGCCCACATAGCCCTATGCTCAAGTTCTACCGGTAAATGGCACGCCTTGCCATAGACTAACCGGTATGGAGAAGCACCAATTGGAGTCTTAAAAGCAGTTCGGTAAGCCCATAAAGTGTCATCAAGCTTACGACTCCAATCTTTCCTAGATTTACTCACGACTTTCTCAAGGATTGACTTAATCTCCCTATTAGAAACCTCTACCTGACCACTTGTCTGCGGATGATAACTTAACCCCCGACGATGTGTAACACCATATTTCTTCAATAAAGAATTAAGATGACGTTCATTGAAATGCTTTCCTCCATCGCTAATGAGAGCACGAGGAACCCCAAATCGTGGGAAAATGATCTTCTGAAACAGCTTGATAACTGCTTTGGCATCACAAGTAGGAGTGGCAATGGCTTCCACCCATTTAGAGACATAATCAACTGCTACTAGAATATATTGGTTACCATGGGAAGATGGGAATGGCCCTTGGTAGTCAATACCCCAAACATCGAATATCTCAACTTCCAAAATACCCGTTTGAGGCATCTCATGCCTTTGAGAAATATTTCCCGTCCTTTGACATGCATCACAAGAACGGACAAAAGTAGTAGCATCCTTGAGAATAGTCGGCCAATAAAAACCCGACTGCATAACTTTAGCAAACGTCCTTGAGGGACCATGATGACCGCCATATGAAGAAGAGTGACAATGAGAAAGGATGGCATGTACCTCACCCTCTGGAATACATCGTTGATAAATGCCGTCGGCACATTCCCGGAATAGATAAGGATCATCCCAAAAATACCTCTTGACATCGTGTTGAAACCTCTTCTTTTGCTGATAGGATTGATCTGGAGGCATAATTCCCCCAACCAAAAAGTTGGCATAATCGGCAAACCATGGAGTCTCCATGGTAATGGCAAGAAGATGATCATCAGCAAACGAATCATCAATGGGGATGGACTCTCCCTCTTCAAACCTCAGACGAGACAAATGGTCAGCTACCACATTCTCAGCACCCGACTTATCCCGGATCTCCAAATCAAATTCTTGTAGCAACAAGATCCAACGAATAAGCCTAGGTTTGGCTTCCTTCTTAGCCAACAAGTATTTTAGTGCCGCATGGTCAGTATAGACGATCACCTTAGAACCCACAAGATAGGCTCTAAACTTATCCAAAGCAAAGACAACCGCAAGTAACTCCTTTTCAGTGGTAGCATAGTTAACTTGCGCATCATCCAACGTCTTACTGGCATAGTAAACTGCATGTAGCACCTTATCCTTCCTTTGCCCCAAAACAGCCCCAACTGCATAGTCACTGGCATCACACATTATCTCAAACGGCAATGTCCAATCAGGAGACTGGATAATAGGAGCTGAGATTAGAGCTTGTTTAATCCTGTCAAAAGACTTAACACACTCATCAGTAAACACAAACGGGGCATCCTTATGGAGAAGCTTAGTCATTGGTTGAGCAATCTTTGAAAAATCCTTAATAAAACGGCGATAGAACCCCGCATGACCAAGGAAACTTCTAACACTTTTAACATTCACCGGGTACGGTAATTGCTCAACCACTTCCACTTTAGCTTTATCCACTTGGATGCCTCGTCCAGACACCAAATGACCAAGTACCACCCCTTCAGTTACCATGAAGTGGCACTTTCCCAGTTTAACACAAGATTACTCTTCTCACAACGTTGTAAGACTTTAGTCAGATTAGCTAAACAACTATCAAAATCGGTTCCATAAACACTGAAGTCATCCATAAAGACCTCCATAATAGACTCGATATAATCAGAAAATATAGCCATCATACAACGTTGAAAGGTGGCAGGGGCATTACATAACCCAAAAGGCATTCTTCGGTAAGCAAAGACACCATAAGGGCATGTGAAGGTAGTCTTTTCCTGATCGTCAGGATGGATGGGGATTTGAAAGAATCCCGAGTAGCCGTCTAGATAACAAAAATACTTATGACACGCTAGACGCTCTAACATTTGGTCAATGTATGGAAGAGGGAAGTGGTCTTTCCTAGTGGCTACATTCAGCCTCCTATAATCAATACACATCCTCCACCCAGTCACTAGTCTAGTAGATATGAGCTCGTTTTTCTCATTAGTGACGACCGTAGTCCCTCCCTTCTTAGGGACTACCTGAACAGGACTGACCCACTTGGAATCAGAAATAGCATAAATGATCCCAGCATCTAACAGTTTCTGCACCTCTTTTCTAACTACCTCTTGCATAGTGGGGTTCAAACGACGCTGACCCTGCCTACAAGGTTTATGGTCTTCTTCTAAGTGGATACGGTGCATACAAAAGTCAGGACTAATACCTTGTAAATCGTCAATGCTATAGCCTATAGCCTTTTTGTGCCTTTTTAAAACCACCAATAAATCAGAAAGTTGGCTTTCAGATAGGCTAGCACTGACAATTACAGGATTCATCTCATGGGAATCAAGAAAAACATATTTAAGATGAGAGGGGAGGGGTTTAAGTTCAGGTTTCTTTACCTCGATAACCTTAGTGGGGTTACCTAAGCTATAAACCTTCTGTAACTTGCAGTCCTCTCCTGTCAGCAGTTTTTCCATTGCAACTACTTCTTCATTCCGTGAGCTTCCAGCTTCAGCAGTGCTGGAAATTAAGGCGATCTCCAGAGGATCCCTATTCAAACACAAAGAAAGACAGTCATCAATGGTTATATCAACAATATCGACTCTATGACATGTCTCTTCTAACATGGGATGTTTCATGGCATTGTCTAAGTTAAAAGTAATTGTATCATCCCCCACTGTTAGTGTAAGTCTCCCATTCTTAACATCTATAACCGCCCCCGCAGTATGGAGGAATGGTCGTCCCAAGATGATAGGAATTTGGGTGTCCTCAGCCATATCTAAGACAACAAAGTCAACTGGTATGAAAAACTTCCCTACTCTAACCGGCACGTCTTCTAAAATCCCTAAAGGGTGTTTAATAGAACGGTCGGCCATTTGTAAGGTCATGTTTGTAACAGTAAGTTGACCCATATTAAGCTTTTTGCATATAGAAAATGGCATAACACTAACACTAGCCCCTAAATCACAAAGGGCTTTGTCTATGGCTAAGCAACCTATATTACAAGGAATAGAAAAACTCCCTGGATCCTTTAGCTTTGGTGGGGATCTGGATTGCAACACAGCACTGCATTCCTCAGTAAATGCAACCGTCTCCACTTCATTAAAGGACCGCTTCCTTGTCAATATATCTTTCATGAACTTTGCATAAGCCGGCACTTGAGTAATCAACTCGGTAAAAGGCACACTCACTTGCAGATTCTTTACCACTTCCATAAACCTCCCAAACTGTTTATCAAGCTTGGATTTATGTTGGCGGTGCGGAAAAGGAAGTGCAATGGTAATGGGCTCGGCTTCTTTAGCTTTGGAAGATGAATTGGAAGTGTTTTCTTCCTGAGCAGGGGTTGCTCGATCGAGCATAGGTCTTGCTCGATTGAGTTTTGGTGTACTGTAGCTTTCAGAAACTTCCCGAGGCAAATTTGAGCAAATTTCCTGGTTTGCTCGATCGAGCAAGGGGGTGCTGCTCGATCGAGCAACCTCTATTTCAGCCCCTTTTTCGCCTTTTTTCGAACTTTGATCAGCAACTTCCAAGCTTTCATTGGTTTCATCCCTTATCATTTCAGGGCCTTTGTAATGGGTTCCACTCCTCAAAGTGATAGCATTGGCTTGTTCATGTGGAGGGTGTCCTTGAGGAGGAAGATTACCGGGTTGCTTATGTGGATTTTGAATTGCCAATTGGGCAATTTGAGTGTCCACCATCTTATTATGAGCTATTAACTGTGAGATCTGAGCATCTTGCTTTTGTTGGATCATAAGACTCTGCTGCAACATGGCTTTCAATTCCGCCATATCATTACTTGGAGGTGGTGGAGGTGGAGGTTGTTGAAAGTTTTGGCCACCTTGATTGGAGCGGTTATAATTACCTTGGAAATTGCGATTCTGAGGAATCACATAAGAAGAACCTTGTTGCTGATGTGGCGGTGGGGTAGGATTAAGAACATTCTGACTTCGGTAGGATAGATTTGGATGCTCTTTTGTCCTTTCATTGTAAAAATTGGAGTAAGGTGTACCTTGCTTAAAAGATTGAAAAGCAAGGACTTGCTCAACCGTACTCATACATTCCACTGCAGTATGCCCCATAGTACCACATCTTTCACAGGTTGGCTCTTGTTGAACCATGGCATGAACCGTTTGCTTATTTTCCAAGGACTTTGAAGTTTGTAACTCGGCAATTTTGGCAGTTAATGCCTCCAACTGAGCTGCAACTGCATTATCCGTACCTCCTCTCCTCACATTACCTCTAGGATTCCCATACTCAGCAGTGTGAGTAGCCATCTCATCAATTAGCTTCCAAGCATTGGCATCAGTAGTGTTATTTTGGAATCTCCCATTGGCAGCAGAATCGAGCAATGTCCTTTGATCATCATATAACCCATTATAAAATTGGTTGCATAAGAACCAAGTATCAAAACCATGATGTGGAACAGACTTGACAAGCTTTTTGAAGCGAACCCAGGCCTCATTAAAGTTCTCTTGGGGACCTTGTTTGAAACTTGTGATTTGACTTCTAATGGCATTGGTTTTCTGTGGCGGAAAATATCTTTTGTAGAATGCAAGAGCCAAAGAATTCCAATCGGTGATGCCAAGTGCAGCCATATCTAACTCACTCAACCAATCTTCTGCCCCGTCTCGTAATGAAAAGGGAAATAACACCAACTTGATCTGATCTTGTGTCACCCCACCCGTTAAAGGAATAGAGCAACAATAGTTGGTAAATTTCTCCATATGCTTAGCAGGATCCTCAGTAGGGCTCCCTCCAAACATGTTTCGCTCCACCAAAGAGATATAAGATGGACGAATCTCAAAAGTACTATTACCCGTAGTAGGGAGTTGAAATCCCTTGGGAATAGATGCAACAGTAGGCTCCGAGTGGCTGGCTAGAGTAGGCATGGTTGTAGTAGGTGCAGAAATAGGTGTATCCTCTTCTAAGGACGGTTTTTCTGCGACGAATTCGGCGTAAACTGTTTCAAGCGTACTCAAGTCTTCCGCTTCTTGAATTTCCTTCCAAAAGTTTCGTCTAGACCGGAGAGTCTTCTCTGGTTCGGAATCGTAGGGCACGAGAACGGACCTAGAACACCTGGGCATAAACAAAAACTAAAGAAAAGGATGAGAACGGTCTCAAGGAACTTAGGTTCCCTGAGACGAAAAAGACAAACTAAGTAGAAACAAACAGAAAACTGTTGCCTCCCCGGCAACGGCGCCAAATTTGATAAGGGTAAAGTCGCGTCACCTTAATCAAAGTAAAACCTAATTCACTACTAACTAATAGTCAGCGGTAAGCAAGGTATCGAATCCACAGGGAGGCGGTAGTATTCTAATCTGTTAAACTAAGTTCGTCTCTAAGGTAACAATTTCGGGGTTTGAGATTGAGTTCTAAACTAAAAGCAATCAATAACAACAATAAATAACAACAATAACAATAACAACTATAACTAATAATAATAACAACTAATAATAATAACTAAATAAGCAATAACAAACTAATAAGGTTGAAAACAATGAGATTAAAAGTCTAGGGTCACAGGTTCACTAGGATTATTGTTCAGGGATAGGGAGTAATCAATTATCATGCAATAAAGTTATCTAAGGTCACAAGATCGGTCGATTCAATTATGCCCTTTAGATCTACAATTAACATGCGATCGCTATCATTAAACGAGTTCTATTCAATTATCGTAGCCTATCTTAGTCTTAACCCGGTCGGTGTCAATCCTAATTTGCGAGACTAGTTAATTAATCCTGGCCAGTAATCAAACAACTAGAATTAAAACGATAATCAAACGATAACCATGCAATTGCAATTCAATTAATTAATCTACCCCTTCTAACAATCCTAGATCCCCTTTCAACCCTAGAAAGGAATTTAGCTACTCATAATAATATAAATAACAACAATATTAATTAAAGTAAACATGATTAACAACAATGAAAGGATGAACAAAGAATAATTAAGGAACAAGAAGACAATTAAATAAATAACTAAGAAAGATTGAGAAATACCGAATACAAGTTGAACTAAAGACAATCGTCTTTGATGAATAAAATCCGGAGGTAAAGTAAATTAAACTAAAGTTTCTGATTTAAAGCCTAAAAGTATTCTAAAGCCTAAGAAAGCATGTATAAGAATATCTAATTAAGAAAGACGAGCTTTCTTTTTATATTACAAAAGATCCTACTAATTAGGTTAAATTTAAGGAAAACACGAAAATCCGCCGAAATAGTGACTTGCTCGATCGAGCAAGGGCCTTCTGCTCGATCGAGCAAGCTCTGACCACGACTCGACCGAGCAAGGTTGGACTGCTCGATCGAGCAAACCTTCCTTTAGCTCGTTTTCTTCACTTTCCTTCATTTCTTCTCTTTTCTTCCTCGATTCCCGTGCCTAGCTTCTACGATCCAACTCCGCCATGCTCCATATCATCTCAAAAAGCTCCAAATGCATCCAATCTGCATTAAAACATAACAAAAGCGGCAGAATCTATATTCTAGCTAAAATAGCATAGAAATAAGCAAGGAAAGACGGTAAATCGAGTTAATTGTGTCTACGGGAAGCATAAAATATGTATATAAATAATGACCAGTTACGATCTTATGCCATTGTATAACGGTTTTTATGATGATTGAACATTTTATGTATGACGATTGGCGATTTTTATGATGTTTTAGCGAAAATGAAGTCCGCCGTAGTGTCTGAGGTCCGCCGTGGTGGTGGGCAGTGGCTTCGTCGTTGTGGGCAGAGAGTGGTGGGCGTCACGGTGGTGGGTCGTCGTGGGGAGGAGAGAGAGGGTGTGTTTAGGAGAGAGAGTGAATGAAGGGTGAGTAAGGGTAGTTATGTCTTTTTTTTTAAAAACGTCGACGATGTTTTATAACCCGGTTTTTTTTTGTTACAAATATGGGATTAACCATTATAAGGGTAAAAAATAGAAAAACAAAATAACCAAAAATAAAACAGAGGCTAAGACAAACTATCCTATCATTCTACCAAATGAACAAAGCGAGGTACATCCACTCCGCTAAGGTCCGAGGCCAACGTTGTTTGGAGTCCTATGGGTGGAACATCGAAAATCGCCAAAGTAACCTCTTGATCAACCCCTTTATTCGCTAGCCAATCCGCAGCGGAATTAGCCTCGCGATAAACGTGAATAACCTTCACTTGCCAGTTCGATTGTGTAATTCTTTCTTTGCAATTGGAGACGAGATGTTGATAAGCCAGGTTCAACTCTGTATCGTTGAGGAAATGTAGGAGCACTTGTGAGTCCGTTTGTATTAGAAGTTTGGACAAGTTAAGATCACGAGCTAATACTAGTCCTCGACGAAGCGCCATCAATTCGGCTCTAAGTACATGAACTTACCCCCAATTTTTCTGCAAAAGCCTTCATGAATTTTCCTGTACTGTCACGAAAAATTCCTCCTCCTCCAGCGAGACCTGGGTTTCCTCTTGAGGCACCGTCAATATTTAGAACAATCCAGTCAAAAGGCGGTGGCACCCAGCGCACGTAAATTTTTTCTTCCTGTTACTCCTTTTTCCAAAGAAGAACTCGTCTTTTAGCATAGCTCTTTTAACTTCCTCAAACCTCTGGATTAAGAACTGATAAGAAGGTGTTGCATTACCTATGGAAATTCGGAACACACGCTCATTTCTCCACCTCCAAATCCACCAGGCTGTGATGGTAAAGATAGTTGGCCAGTGTTTTATTCCCAAGTTGTTAGAACATGTTAGATTTGAAACCAGCCACTCAGTCAAAGGTAATGAAAAAGAGCCAGATTCCAAAATGCCTCCATGAATCATTCTCCAAACTTTTTTAGCTTCTGGGCATTCTCGTAGGAGGTGAAGGGTAGTTTCCTCTATCGCATTGCAAGCTTGGCATCTCGCATCATCAGTTAGACCCCTTCTAATTCTGTTTGAATTGGTCATTAGACGGTCATGAAACAATAACCAAACAAATAATCTCATTCGTTGGGGGGCATGAATTTTCCAGAGCAATTTCCAAAGATTGCTAGGGGTCAACACAGTTTCATTCTTAAGTAGGTCCATAACATATTTTATTGTAAATTTTCCTGTATAGGTGTTAAGCCTATAATTTACCATATTTTATATAATTATTTCCCATAATTTTATATAGATTTTTAGCATATTATATTATTTTTTAGTAATAAATTCCTTCCTCGAACGTCTTACTGCGATTTATATATTTATATGTAGGAATGGGCTATTTCATGCTGATATTAGCTAAAGAGTTAAGCAAGACAATGAATAAAAGATGACAAATAAATAAGGACTACTATCCCATATACAAATTCCAAAGACGAAGATAGTGCAATCCAAAATAAAGTGAAAGCCATTTATTGAATAAATTGTTGACAAGACATCATTTTACAAATGATGAAATAAAGAAGTACAATTGCAAAAGTTGCATTGGTGCGTTGAACATCAAGTGGTGACATTCAATTTGGTTAATGTTACATTGAAGAATTTTATGAGAGAAACGCATGCACATTATCATGTTCAAGAGTTCTTATGAGAATTACAACATGACACGTCTCATATTTAATTCCTTAATTCATGAAACATTCGTCATTTGAAGAAAACTTCATGCAGTAAAAGCACAAACCGTAGGATGAATATAAAATGTAATGAATTTACATTAATTATTTCTCTAAACGTACATGTAATATTTACTTTGAACGCTCAAATGATCGCCTATATAATTTAGGTGATTTACTTTGAGAGAAACACACACAGAGACACACACAGAAGCAATAAAATAATTAGTTTCATATTAAATTCTATTCATTCTCTCATTTACATCAATTATCTTAATCATATTTTTACATTCTTAGTTTATTATTTGACGACAAGCTCAAAACTTCTCAACTTGTTAAAGCCATAGTAAATACTACATTAATCTCTTTTATTAATCTCTTTTATATTTGTTCTATTTATTTAATTATTTAATTATGTTCTATTCAATTATTAAAATTGTTATTGTAGTCGTAATTATGGGTCGTGAGTAGTCTTCTATCTAGGGCTCGGTGGAGCCTTAATATGGGTTGATCAATGTATTAATTTTCTAAACATTATTTACTGGTTATACTTAGGTTTAATAGGGTTGTGCTAAAGTATTAATTTATTGGTCATAATTTATAGTCGTGCTCTTGATTAATACTACAATGAGAATTGAGTTTTGGTCTTTACGAGTTAGAATATATATTGTGATTAAATATAATTAATTATTACTCAGTTGAAATTACAATGAGAGTTGCATTTCCTCTTAGAGAACCCGAGTCAAAATTAGACCTCTACCCATGAGAATAGGTAGAGTGATAGTTGAGACATTTTAATTTTGGTCCTTAAAGCTCTTATATGTGTGATAAGTCCCATGAGAATAGGAATTGTTTCACTATAGGAAGGCTATTTATATCTCGAGAGAGAATAAAAAGTATTGGTTTTAGTTTTTAGAGTTAAACCCGGAAAATTAGTCTCACCTAAGTATACAATTGAATATGTTATTTCCTTCAATATTCTATATTGATCAATCTATCTTAATGGTGATGCCGTTTTCCTAGAGCTTTTTCTTATTAATTTAATCTTATTATCGAGTCATTTATTTCAGCTTTATTTTATAAAAAACCAGACACATAAACAAATATTCGTCTCACGTAGATAAATCATTCTTAAATCGACTAGTACTCAACCTTCACTTCCCTGAGATCGACCCGTAAGTGCTACAACAGACACCGTTCACTTGCGGATATGAGAAGTTTCCAGTTTTGTATTATTAATGATTGTTAAAAAAAACATTTGTCGTTTAAGAAACATTATTTTATTCAAGATGAATTGTTTATTTTATAAGTCATTTTGGAGAATTGTTATCTAACTTATATTCTTGACCTTTTTCTGTCACAATAACTTAAAAATCATTAAGAAGAGAAGGTTGAATAAAAGGTTGGAGGAAGAAGAGGTATAACAATCCTTTTACTTTTAAGGGTTTTTTTGGGATGAGAGTAATGTGAGTTAAAACAAGAGAAAATAGAAAAAGATTGGTTATTAGTGATAGTTGTGGAGGATGAAAAGAAGAGGTAAGAGAGGAATGATTATTTCCATACAGAGGAGGAGGTAATTATTACTCCCCATTTCTATTCATTAATATCGGTGGTTGTATGTTTGTCTCATTATACATTTAGACGGAGACTTAATTACTAATATATTCTTTGCGATGTTAGGTTTTGAAAATTAAGAAAGAAACTTAATAACCTTATAAATTCTCGCTATAAATAGAGGGAGGAAAGACAAAGTAACGAGGAAGATATTCTTTTTGTTTCAATATCGCCTTACTAGGCCTAACATAGCTGAATATCAAAAGAAAACTTAATTTCAGAGGATATGTATCCAATGATATCTAGGCAAAGTAGCACGCAAATGGGAGTGCTTCGATCTACATTATACATAAAAGCTATCATTTCAATCAAGAGGATCTCCCATAGTCTCAATCATGCGGCTTGGGGGCAGTTAATCGAGAGCATGTCGGAGTTACTTAAAAAGTCGTAAAATGGTGTCAGTAATATAAATTCGTAAGAGTAAGCATTGTCACGGTTAGAGACAAACTTTGATCGGGTCAGTTAGAGTTCAATCATATTAGTTTTGTTCTTCATATCGAATCATCATTTTGTAACAAATGTCATTTAACACGGATATATTGGATAATGAAGAAGCAATTGTGTCCTTAAACACTAGATTACAGAATCATTTCGAGTTTGGGCTTTGATTTATGGGTCAACCTTTGCTAATACTGGTGTATCGAGCGTAGTAAACTTTTGATCGATCTACTTATAGTAATCGGTAACTCTGTCACAATAATTAATAACTAATTTGATTTTACAATTTTGAAACAATCCGTATGGTACGCGGGTTTAAGAGTGGTTTGAATTTAATTCTTTTAATTTCTTTGAGTAAAAACTGTTTTTAAGATGACATAGTTATTTGTTAACGTCTTAGAGTCCATGCAAATTCCCTGTCTATTTGTTTCCCATATCACGTGTCATAACTTCTACTTATGTCATATATATGGGTTAAATCTGATTGGGTCGGTCATTTCAGCATTCCATTGTGTTTTTGATGTATAATTAACGGGGTAAGTAATTTAAAAATTTAGTCTTATTTAGATACGTGTTAAAAAATTGTTTTTATCAGTTACTTTGCACAAAATTAACTATTTAAAATAGAGTGTTTGACTTTACTTTCGTTTTAAATTTTGATGACATTAAGCGAAATTACAATTTTTTTTAGATATGAAGGTATGGTGGGGACGTAGGGGATGATGGAGGCAATAAAGAGTAGGGTAGTGGTGTTGTGGGACGTAGGATATGGATTGATGGATGATGGTTAGTTGTAGGGGGGATTAGATGGGCGAGGTTGAGATGGATGTCGCGGTCCAAGGTTTTGGGTGTGGTCATAATGCGGTGGAGGGACTGCTAGGGTGGTCTTCAGGTAGTCGGTTAGTGATGGCGAGCGCTGCTTCCATACGTTAAGGTGATGGTGGGGTGAGAGGGGAAATGAGAGACAAGATAGAGAAGTTAGAGAAGAACAAATTAATAAGAGGGGTAATTATATGAAAATAAGTGTATAATGATGTGTAACATTAAATGTATATTGCGTAGATAAACACGTTACGAAATTTACAATAATTTATATCTAATCTCATATTTCACCTCTTATTATAAGTTCAAAAATCAAGAGAAAAAAACAGAGTACTTCGAATAAAATTAAGCAAAATAAACTTATCAAAAGTGTATGGGTAGACAAAACAATTTTTTTAAAATTTTTTATTAACTTACTTAATACAAAAAACGTAATTTTCTACTTTTAATAATATTTTCCGTAACCACTCTATCTTAATGGTGATGCCGTTGTCCTAGAGCTTTTTCTTATTAATTTAATCTTATTATCTAGTCATTTATTTCAGCTTTATTTTATAAAAAAACCAGACACATAAACAAATATTCGTCTCACGTAGATAAATCATTCTTAAATCGACTAGTACTCAACCTTCACTTCCCTGAGATCGTCCCGTAAGTGCTACAACAGACACCGTTCACTTGCGGTAATTTATAACTGAACAATAGGAGAGCTCCCAAAACAAGCTGTCATTGCATTCACCATCCGGTACAAGGTCAAAACTCGCTATCGTTTGAAGAGTATGGCTTGGAAGGTATTCCGCGAAAATTTCCCATTTCCAACCCGAACTGGTATCCCACATTTCTTCTACAGTTGAGTCTTGTAGATGGAGGGGAATATCATATGTTTTAAGCTCTTCAAGAGGTTTCTCTAGAGCCCAAGCATGGGACCAAAACATGGTTCTTTGACCATTACCAATGGATGATCTGACACCTCCTTGTAGAATATAAACATTTTCAGTGATGCCCTGCCAGGTATTAGATGTCCCTAACTTTCTGTTGAACATGTCAATGTCACACCTTCCATCACAATATTTATGGCGTAGGACTCGGGCCCAGAGAGTTTCAGGTTCCTTAAGAATTCGCCATCCTAATTTCGCCAAAAATGCCGAATTAGCCTGCCTCATAGAAGAAATGCCCAGACCGCCATCGGCTTTAGATTTGGTAACGTTTTCCCAAGCAACGAGACTAATACCTCTCTTGCCATCCGTACCCCCCAAAGGAACTTCCTATTCTTCCTGTCAAGTTCATCGCAAAAAGATCGAGGCAGTTTAGTAGATTGCATCGCATAAAGAAGCTAAGGGATGGTGCTGAGAGTAGATTGGATTAATGTTAGTCTTCCTGCTATTGAGAGGCTATTGGCCTTCCAACCATTAAGTCTTTTGTCCACCTTGTCTATAATGTTTTGGAAAGTCTCACGAGTCACCCTACCATTAATGGTAGGCATTCCTAAATAGGTTCCTAGATCATCCGTTCTAGCTATCTCCAAGATATTCGTTACATGTTCTGCCTCAATATCTGGAGTATTTGCTGAAAAGAAGACTCTAGATTTCAGTTGTATGTTTGATGAATATGCATAATTTAGTCAAGGGAAATGTAGTATTCACGATGGCTTTGATTCTTTAGCGTTGTAAATAAAGCAATTCAATGACCAATCTTTTTCACATAATAAATTACTCCTTAACGTTTAGCAATGGTAAATCAATTTTCATACAATAAATAAGGATTTAAAGTACACTCGATCCAACATGTACCAACAATCCATCATTATGATGGTTGTACATCTGGCAAATATATTTTCCATTGATTTACTCGATTCGAAAAGGTTGACCTAATACATGAAATTGATGCAAATTGCAAAACTCGAATGTTAATGAACCCTGAATTCTTACTCGGGTCTGACCTTACTCGACCCGAAAAATTACCAAATTTTAATTGAATTGAATTAACGTAAACTAACATGAATAATTATTTTGAAATCATAATTTAGATTATTCACAGATGAGGTTTTTGTCGTCAATCTCTAATCAACATATAATTTATGAACCGAACAACCTAAGTAGTAACTATTGAAGTAGGGTGTTGATCCTCAGGGACGGGAGATGATTACAAGGTCGCTTAAACAAGTCTTAATTCTACACTAAGTGACGTTTTTATTTTGTTTAGGGTTTGGATTTAAACTAAACTAAGAAATAGCTTAACAAAGCAAAGTAACTAACGTAGAGAAAAGACGAGTTACATATTGACAATAACAATAAAATAAAATAAAAGTAATACAAATCGATAGTGGGAAACAACAAGAAAGGAAGATATGGCCTCTCAGGTTCACGTATATGGTACTCCCTCCATTCAACTCCACACTACACATATCTTTTTTCACGTTTGCCAACGCGCGTTTTGCAGCGTAAATATAGTTCGCTACGTATTTGCAAAAATTATACGAGTTAGATATTTTTAATATACTCTTAAAGACGAATCAAACAAGATCCCACATGAATATATTTTCTCTTATGCATTAGCCGGAAATTGAAAGATTCTTCCGACTTGTGAATAGTGTCAAAAATAGAAACATACATTGTGGAGTTGAATGGAGGAAGTATACAACAAGAATTCACTTGTCATCGGTTCATGCAAACGAGGTCAAGATTTGAAGTTTACCTACCTAGGCAATGTCACGTACGTCCTCTCGATCTTATGACTACCTTATAAGGAATCTAACGGTTTCTCGCAGTTTATTAGATCCCCCCACCAAACTTATGCAAGTCCAAATCGTAATGTAGGCTTCCGGATTTAATATACGTATGGAAAAAAGATATAAATGAATGGAAAGGTCTCCCAAACAATTCGTCGAACACTATGCATGTCTAAGTTTAGAGGTAGATGTAGGGTTTTTTTTTGTCAAAATCTAAACTTTCATTTTAATACGGAAAAGTAAACACTAATGTTTAATTTTGAGGTTAAATGTACAATAATTTTTTGCACAAATCACGACAAAATAATATAAGACAATTACCTATTGTCTTTGAAACATAAATAGTTTGAATTACGAAAATAAATATGAAAGTGAAATAAATTACAAAATAGTTATCCAAAATATATTCTACAAACTTTACAACCCATTGACATTTGACACCAAATACATTTTTTTTGTCTTTACCTACTAATAAAAAAATACATCTACAACTTATCAATTTCGACTGTCTTCTTTCCTTAAACTACTTACCTGATTCTCTATCTTATTTACATTCACGTGCCTTTGACGATGCTATAAAGTTCATAAAAAAAATTATTGACCAAAAGGGAGAACATTAACATGACATATTTTTAACAAGTAAATAAAAAAAAATTCACAAGTACTTCATTTAATTAAACCAAGTAGAAAGTATGAATTCAAATATATAGTAAAAAATTAACAAAAACAAACAATGTAACAATTTAAAATATACTTGACCAAACTACAAAACAACAACAACAACAATAAATATAGAGGATGCCAAATTTCATTTTTGCATAACATACATCCATAGTCACCATAACCAAATACAACATTCAACCATGAAACATAGTCTGTAATTTGGAAATTTATGAGTAATAGATATTAAATGGTTGATTAGTGAATGGAAACTATAATAGGTTTTATAGCCATTACACAACCATTGATTCCTGTCTTTTAATTCGCATTTTTCATTTATTTTGTAAGTTATGAGTATTATTGAATAAGATAAGGGATGTGCTTTTTCACATACGAATTTTACTCTTTCACATATGTTTTTCCATAAAATTTCCATATCATACCCTTTTTCCTAAAACATAATCAAATAACTCTTACATATACAACTTTTGATTGGCTGACTGCTAGGGTACGTCATGTTTGACGGCTAGGGTACGGCTGACGGCTAAGGTTCGATTGACATACGACATGATGTACATACATTCATCATGTGCACCTTTTACATAAACTCTTACCCATAAATTTCAAACTTATTTTCTATCGGCTGATGGCTAGGCCCTAGGGTACGGCAGGAATAGGTTGGTGCAAACAGCTTGATTCTGGGTGGTTTGCTACATGTTTGTGGTCTGGGACATGTGTAGTTGTGGTCGGAGTAGGTGAACGGAGATGGGAGAGGGGAGTGAGGGAGACATGAGTGTAGGAGAAGGAGGGGGAGTGTAAGGCGGGGAAGGTTGGCCGAGGTCAGCCGTCGATTGGTCGGCCAGATGAAGGTTTTTTGGCGACTAATTGGAGATGGTGACCGGAGGTGGTGATGGGAGATGAGATTAGAGAGGAAAAAAATGATTGGGTGAGAGAGTAAAAAAAATGACAGGGGTAATGTTGTAAAAGTCGTATGTGAAAGAATATTAATCCGTATGTGAAAAAGTAATTCCGAAAGATAATTGACTACTGAGAAACTCAATAGGTAAATTAATTAGGAATAAAATGTTAATGAAAATTACTTGCTATGTACTTAGAGGCATTGATAGTTTTACATATAAGAAATATGTTTAGTATACTACCAAATTTGCTATATACAGCTCTCATATGACAATATGTATTTCGCTTGACTTGCCTTTTAATAATATTGTAGGGATCTGAAGATGCCTTAAAAAAAATCATAGAACTAATGTGAAAATTATTACACAAATTCTCATTGAAGACTGCGTATACCCGTCTTCAATGAAGACTTGTTGAATCTTCTCTCACAAGAAGGCAAGTGGGAGGACAAGTGATAATCCATTTGGTTTCCCACCTGTCCTCACACTTGCCTCATTGTGAGAGAGAATTCGACCCGTCTTCATTTAAAACGGATATACGTCGTCTTCAACGAGACTTACTGAAATTATTATTATTGAACTTAATTGGTTGAAATAAAATGATATACTTTTACTTTTAGGAATATTTTTAAATTACACAATTAGTTTTATTTTAAATTGAAAGGGTTTATATAACTCTTAAATAATTAGAAGAATGTGTATATGTGGTACGATTTCAGGAAAGTTAAGTTTAACAATTTACAGAGGAACAAATATACAACGTTTTCAGCAAACATTTCACCATAAGATCGAAAATTAACTAAAAATATAAGTATGAAGGACTTGAATCAATTCATTAACATGGTTTATAACAAAATAAAGCTTCAATTAAAATATCACTTTTGTTATAAATTATGAAAACCTTAGGATGAATTTGTCAAAATTACATCACTTTTGAAATTTTATTAATTATTTAATGTACCCAATTAATTTAAGAATAATGATGACATCCTTTGATTTTCTTGAACTTATATGTTACAAAACGTGTAATGACACTTTTGTAAGGAATTTTTGTAAATTTTATGTTTGTGTGGAAGGGCCAGTTTAGTAATTGTATATGGTTGAGGTGACATCATAAAAAGCTATAATATGTGAAATAATAATCAGTTAGGTACTCAACATGTCTTTTAATATTATTATATAAATTAAGAAAATATTAAAGTTAAGTTCAGAGTATTTAACTGAAGCTTAAGGGTAAAGACTAAACTAAAAATCCTGAATTTCGTAATGTGAGAAAGAGATCCCTCAAAATGGGTACAAAGTGGGCCATTTGCATCCAAATGCCGATATTATTGAAAGTAACATACCCAAAATAACCCGATCCGATTAACCATTAGCATACATGAAATTTAAAAAAGACTTGACTTGATCGATCACAGAGGATCTATATACATAACCGATATAAGACATCATAATGACACATGAATGCATGACACCCAACTAAAATAACTGGCCCAATATAATCCGATCCAAAAGCAATACGATCGTACACCTGATCCGTCCAGATCAACCCGTGGTTGACTGGACGGAAAATTAGACCATTCACCACTCCAATTAAACCCACCAAAACTCACCCAAAACAATCGTCACTAGGGGTGCTAACGAGCCGAGCCGAGCCCGAGCTTGGCCTTGCTCGGCTTGTGCTCGAAAACTAAAACTCGAGCTCGAGCCGATCTCGAGCTTACCCGAGCTTGAAATAAATGTGCTCGTTAAAAAGCTTGCGAGCTTTAACTCGAGCTCGAGCCAAACTCGAGCTCAAATCGAGCCTATATATTTGTTGATTTTCTGATTTTTTTCTTCTTCCGATACTTTCAATAACAATGCTCAAAGTTTACATGTAAAAATATTTGGCAAAAAAATGAGACATTTGATATATGTAATACAGAGGTATAACCGTGATAAAATATTTTTATAAAATAAGAGCAATATCTTGTATAATTACACAAGTTCGAGCTGCTCGCGAGCTTTTCGAGCCGAGCCAGTGTTTGCTCGGCTTGACTCGTTAAGCTCTCGAGTCGAGTTCGAGCCCGAGCCGAGCCCACACCAGCCGAGCTTTGACCGAGCCGATCTCGAGCTGCTCGCGAGCTGTCTCGTCTCATTATCACCCCTAATCGTCACCCAAAACCCCAGGAATTATACACACCAAACACCAATCGACGAATAATAAAATTATGAAAAACAATTTGAATAACAAAATAAAATGAAAGATGAAGAATCAGTTATTCAAATAACACCCTCAACCTCAACCAAAAAAGACACTTCCACTACCACTGATCACCATCATACCACCACTACCACCATATTCGGCAAAGGCCGCTATAAAATATGGGCATTAGCCGCTATTCTCCTCCTTGCATTCTGGTCCATGTTCACTGGCACCGTCACTCTCCGTTGGTCTACTGGAAACCTCACGCGCCTCTCCAATGACCTCGACTTTCCGCTTCCAGACGATCTCGATGTCCTCGTATGTACTCTTACTATTAACTACCCTTTTCAATTTTTCAATTTTTTTGGTTTTTTCGAATCGACCCATTTCAGTAGCCCGGATTTCCGAATCTGGGTTGCTCTCAATTTTTCAATTGGAGGTTCGCGCCGCTTTTAATTGGAGTTTATTATTTATTTTGTAATAATTTTTCTCGTCGACCCATTTACGTAATCCGGATTTCCGAATCTGGGTCGGTTTTAATTTTTTAGTTCGAGGTTCGTGCCGCTTTTAATTGGTGTTGATTTTTTTTTTTTTTATTTTGGGATTTTTCTCGTCGACCCATTTGAGGTAATCGGATTTGCGAATCTGGGTGTCGGTGTTAGATTTTTAATTGGAGGTTCACTCCGCTTTAATTGGTGTTAATTTTTTTATTTTTGTTTTATTTGGGGATTTTTCTCGTCGACCCATTTGAGGTAAGAGGATTTGTGAATCTGGGTCGGTGTTGGTTTTTTAATTGGGGTTTTGTGGTGTGTAGGAAATGGAGGAGAGAGAAAAAGTGGTGAAATACATGTGGGATGTGTATACGAACAGTCGTCGGATGAGGTTGCCTAAGTTTTGGCAGCAGGCTTTCGAGGCGGCGTACGAGGATATGGCGAATGATATTGGTGGTACTAGAGATTTTTCTGTTTCTGAGATTGCTAAGATGTCGGTTCGGTCTATTGATCTTGATCCGCCTGCTGTTCAGCTCACGGTTAGTGTTTCGTTTATGGATTAGTCTTTTGTTTTAGTTGCTCATCTTTGTTTAATTCACACTTAATGTTTCGTAATGTGGTTCGATTTTTGTGATTGGAGTTCAACTTTCTTTGTAAGAGGTAAGGATGTGTGTCGGGTGAGTGTCGGTAGCTCAGTGGATGTTTTGTGGTAGTGCTTTTAGGCAACTGACGGTGAGTGTTTATTTTAGTAGATCATTCTTGTTTAGTTTGTGCTTATGTTTCGTGTTGTGGTTCATTTTGTGTGGTTTTAGCGTTTGGGTTTCGGAGGAGGGGTGCTGGTTACTCTAGGAGTTGAACTTCGTGTGTAAGAACGTAGAGGGGTGATTCAGTGAAATATGCTTTGGTTGAGTATATTGGAACTTTAGAGGTTACCACAGTACGTGTTGGTGGCTAATTGGATTTTGGTAGGATAGTGTGTATGTTTGGCGGATGAAGATGCTTGTACAAGAGTAATTCTGTATAGATGTTTGAGTCATTAAGTGGTGTATAGGAGCTGCCAAGTGTTTATGATGTGTAACCGAAAAAATTGGAAATTGTTGGAAGTTAAAAGAAAGTGTAAAATTTATTTACAAGAGACTTTTCTTGATGTTTTAGGGGTTGTAGGCTTGTATATGCTACTATGCCAATTGTATGTAATTGTGTAAGGTTTGACAATGCTTAATGTGACCAATCCCATAATTTTTCACTTCCAATTGGGTTATACTCGTATGACTGTAGACGATACTGCTTGTAATCTTGTGTGTTTGTCAAACACTGGCCATTCCTTGGAAACTTCTGAGTTTTGATAAAACGCTGGTAACAAACTCTAACTCTCACACTCTTGGTTTGGTAGAAATCAAGTGTTAACAGTTCAGTCATCAACCCTTCGTGATATATTCAATTTTACATAGTCTCAAGCCCAAATATCATCCAAGCATTCATACATGGTGAATTTCCATGGTTAGAGTGGTAACTGCTTCTCAAAGTTGAATGAACCTTATACCCTTAAGAAATGCAAACAAATGATTAAAAAAATCTCGACTTTGAGTGTCAGCATATGTGTTGGGCTCTCCATGAGGCAAATATCTGAGACACGGGGACTTTCTTCTAAAATAACGACACGGGCACTGGGACACTCATATAAAACATAAATATATATATATACTTAATATACCAAAAAACTTCCTCTACTTTTCATGCGAGCCTTTCTTCCTTCTCCAAGGGACGTGTCAGATTGATAATCGTTGACTTAGGATTCCATATTATATCCTTCAGTGTCATGCAGTACAGAGGTATGACCCCAAAATTGGAGAGTCTAAATAATATAAGTTGCTGCCATTACAACTTTGACGTAAGTGATATTTTTCGTAGTTGTTTTACAAGAAATAGAATTGAGTTTGTTGTAAATATGGCAGACTACATATATGCCAGATAGATAGTTACTTTACTTAACTTATTGATAAGGTTAAAGTCGCGTCACCTTAATCAAAGTAAAACCTAATTCACTACTAACTAATAGTCAGCGGTAAGCAAGGTATCGAATCCACAGGGAGGCGGTAGTATTCTAATCTGTTAAACTAGGTTTGTCTCTTAAGTAACAATTTCGGGGTTTGAATTGTGGTTTCTAAACTAATAGCAATTAATAACAACAACTAAAGTAAACAATAACAACTAACCATAATAACAACTAATAATAAGCAATAAAAAACTAATAAGGTTGAAAACAATGAGATTAAAAGTCTAGGGTCTCAGGTTCATTAGGATTATTGTTCGGGGTATGGGATAAATCAAACTATCATTGCATCAAGTGATCTAAGAGTCAACAAGATCGGTCGTGATTCAATTATGCCCTTAGATCTACAATTTAACATGTGATCGCTATCATTAAACGAGTTCTATTCAATTATCGTAGCCTATCTTAGTCTTAACCCGGTCGGTGTCAATCCTAATTTGCGAGACTAGTTAATTAATCCTGGCCAGTAATCAAACAAGTAGAATTTAAACGATAATCAAACGATAACCATGCAATTGCAATTCAATCAATTAATCTACCCCTTCTAACAATCCTAGATCCCCTTTCAACCCTAGAAAGGAATTTAGCTACTCATAACGATATAAACAACAGCAATAATAATTAAAGTAAACATGATTAACAACAATGAAAGCAATAACAAAGAATAATTAAAGAACAAGAAGACAATTAAATTGAATAACAAAGAAAGATTGAGAAATACCGATTACAAGATGAACTAAAGACAATCGTCTTTGATGAATAAAATCCGAAGGCCAAGTAAATTAAACTAGGGTTTCTGAATTAAAGCCTAAAGGTATTGAAAAGCATAAGAAAGTATATGAAAGTCTATCTAATTAAGAAAGACGAGCTTTCTTTTTATAATACAAAACATCTAACTAATTAGGTTAAACTTTAAGGAAAATAAGAGAAATCCGCCGTAATAGAGCTTGCTCGATCGAGCAAGGGCCTTCTGCTCGATCGAGCAGCACTGATATCGACTCGATCGAGCAAGATGACTCTGCTCGATCGAGCAACTCTCATTTAAGCTTGTTTCTTCATTTTTCTTCCTTTCTTGTCTTTCATTCTCGATTCTTTTTTGATTCTTCTCGATTCCCGTGCTTATCCTTCCACGATCCACCTCCGCCATGCTCCATATCTACTCAAAAAGCTCCAAATGCATCCAATCTGCATTAAAACATAACAAAAGCGGCAGAATCGATATTCTAGCTAAAATAGCATAGAATAAGCAAGGAAAGACGGTAAATCGAGTTAAATGTATCTAAGGGAGGCATAAAATATGTGTATAAATAGTGATCATCACTTATTATCAAGAATGTTCTAGGCTGTTAAACGCTTGTGCAAGAGTTATTTTTTTTTTTGCAGAGGACATGGACTCAGAGGTAAAAGGTGGCCATCAATATGTTTGGGCCTGTAGCCTGTAGCCTGTAGGAACAAATTTGAATCCATTTTATCCATGTACGCACAGCTGATACATTGCTGCTTCTTGGTGTTGGTGGTGTTTAATTCAGGGCTTATTCTAAGAGAATGTTAGTCATATTTTCTGTCTCTTTTAGCATCTGCTAAAGTGGCCCTTTTTTTTGCTACGACCTTTGAGATACGACAGGCGTCTTTTGTTTCATTTGAGCACTGGCTCAATGAGTTCTCTAATTTCATGGTGGTTTATTTGAGGAGAATAGTTTACGTCTTTTTACGGTCTATGTGGTTGGTTTTGTATAAGAATGCATCTTGGGGACCGTGCCTGTGTTGAACTGTTGAAGATGTATGAGAAGTATATTTCGAGGATAGTAGTTTACGTCCAGTCTCTATTGTTGGTGTCCGTATACACCGCAGCATGTCGTAAAGATAGGACTAGAATTCCGCTTCTGTGCTTTGGTCTTGTCTTAATTAAGAGCTCTTACTCGAGAAGTTCTCAAAAGGCCTGTGATTTAACCAAAGATAAAAGACGGCTCCATCTATAGCCTTTACTCCTATAGCCTTGTGATTATAGCATTATTCAGTTGAGGCAAAGGGAAAGCTAGCTGTCCTGCACAGTCTAGAACTTACCAGACTGGCCCAAGAAACCCCTTAAGTTAGTTCATTGATGAAATGCCGATGTTATTTGCTGGCTATGTGGTCGGCATGGCTTTCCAGCGTTGTTTCTCTATGGTCTATACGGTGTCTTTTGGTAGTTACAGTTTACCAAATTCATTTTTCTCCTTTTTTCTCTCACTGCACAAGGACGTTGTTGTTTGCTCGCTAGTCGCTTCTATGTTGTTTGATTGAAGAAAGTAGTCATCCTAAGCACCGAGTTGAAAAAAGCAAGTGGGTAGCTTGCTATTTAGGGTCAGTAATCTTGGCCGCAGATAACTTTGATATGTGAAGCCTTGTAAAGTTGTAATGTATCAGAAGAGATCTCGCAAAACATCTGTTATGTAGGTAGCGAATTTTCTTAGGCACAACTATTCGTGCTTCTAAGCCGTGCATTGGAATTTGACTTTTTTTTCGTGTCTTCAGGGGGTTCGAAAATTGAGTCTGAAGCATGCAGAACTCAGAAAGACAGCAACTGCGGGAGGAAATAGCTGACAATGGATGCCATAATGCAGTTTTAAAGGCCTCGACTTGGTGCACTTACCTGGTCTGCAAATATCGCTAGGGACCAAGGGGACACTTAATTGAACATGTATGAAGCGGACCATGTTTTATTTGGCAGAAATGAAGATCATGCTTATCCAAGGAACGATATATGTATTCTGGAAGTGAAATCTGTATGAAATTATGAATCCGAAGAGATTTAATAGGTCTTTCTCGTACTTGTATAATATAAACAATATTGGTTTGATGTTAATATGGGGAAATGATAAATCCACTCTTGTTTTCATTAATGCCACTCAATTTGTAAGAGTGAATAGTAATATGCCCATATAATTAGTTTTCATTTGAGGGGCGTTAAAGAAAACGGTAGTGCCGTTATCAATCTTAATATGTTTCAAATTCTAATTATGAGTACCATCGTTCGGTGACTTTTCCGTGAAATTAGTTGACATTTGCTCGATAAATTATTAAGCGACTAGAATTTCATACCAAAATTGTTGTGAATAATAAAAGACGGTTCCTAGTAATGTTTATAGTGATATTGATGACGTTTTCGTATTGGGGACCTGGCGTAGTCCAAAACATTTGAGAATGAAGTTTTGTTTCTAATAGGGATCATCCTCTTATTATTTAACCCCACATGATATATACTCTTATTAACTTAACACAAATCGATTGTGAAAGGGTAAACGGAGGAAATGAAAAAGGTGGAAATGAGAAGGTAAATAGCAATCCTATGAGTAAACTAGTCATCGTTTGTAGGACATATTATGGTTTTAAGTTTTAACACGCCTCTTGAAGTGCAACTATGTAAGACAAACGACATGGGGGGTCGTCTCTGATAATTAAGCTGATCATAGATTCATAGTAGTATAGGCGTATAGCTACCACAAGAAAAATTGATTCACCTCCACTTCTCTGCCAACAAATGAATATCGCACGTAATCTTACTCTACAAATTGGTACCACTAGATATTAATGCACTTTTATTACAGTAGGTCTTGCTTAGGACGGGTCGGATCTTGCAACGGGTATTTTGTGAGAGGAAATAGGTAGAGGGGACAAGGTGGGCTCCCCCATGTGCTCTCCACTCACCCTTGATGGGTATTTTGTGAGAGAATATGGTATCCGTCTTAAGCTTAAGACGGATACCTCGGTCTTAAATAAGAATTTGTGTTTTTATTATTATTACAGTTAGTCTCACTATAGGTGCTCTGAAGGTAGCGACAACTTTTTCTGGTCGGGTTCGTCGACTGGGAATTACTCGGTCAAGATTGGCTATCAGATTGCACTACAAAATTTTTGGAATACCTCGGCTACCCCTAAGGAAATTCTATGGAACCTACCAGGTCCAAGAAGTTGGATCATTCTTATTTGGAAACTTCTCACTAAAACTTTGCCCACGGGAGAAGGCTTCTTAAAAAGGGGTTTTGATGGATCCTTTACTTGCTTGCTATGTGATTCCCAGCAAACGGAAACGCCTATCCACCTTTTCCGTGATTGTTCTTTTGCTAACAGACTTTGGGCGGAAGCCTTCCGGGGATTAGCGCTCAGTCAGGGGATAACTTGACCTTGCAGTCTTGGGTGTGCAATTGGCTTTCTGTTCTTTTGAAGGTTAATAATAAACAAGAGGCGTGTCTTTCCTTCTTGTGTACTATCTGGACTATTTGGGTAGTAAGGTGCAGAAAGGTATTTGATAATACCGAGTGTTCTCCAATTGGTGCTATCTTACTTTACCAAGAGTCGTTTAACCTGGCTCTTTCTGCCGAAGATAAGAAATCGGGGTCTATTGATTTCCAAACTCGTTTGGAGGAAGACATGTCTAACCTTAGGAATGGAGTCTCCTACCCGTTGATTCAGGGTTCTCTGAGTTGCTCTCGGCCTGATATTTATGTAGATGCTGCGTGGTCTAAGGTTCTTGCTGCTGGGTTTGGTGGGTGTATCATGTTTGGTAATAATGTTGTATCGGATTTTTGTATCAAAGGACGTGCTGAGAATGTCGAGCAAGCAGAAGCATTGGCAATTAGGGAGGCATTGAAGTGGGCGTTGTCTCATAACATCCTTCATATTAATGTTTTCTCTGATTGTCTGCAGGTTCTTGCTCAGGTCCTGAAGCTTTCCCAACTTAAGCACTGGCCTATGAATACGATTGATGACATCATTGATCTTGCGGCTAACTTTCATTGTATTTCTTTTGCCTTCGTTCCTAGAATTTGTAATAAAGCCGCTCATAGACTAGCTAAGCGTGCTATTAAATTGTAAAACTCGTTAATCCGATTGTCAAAAAAAAAAAAAAAAAGTTAGTCTCACTAAAGACGGATATTATTCGTCACAAATGAAGATGGATGGTGCCCCTTTTATAATATGTAAGTGCCTAAGTGGGATGATAAGTGGGGTATTCCATTTGCCCTCCCACTTGCATATTATAAGAAGGCATTATCCGTCTTTAACTTGTAACGGATAGTGCCCGTTTTCAATGAGAATTTGTGTTATTATTAATGTTACAAGAAAGATTACATGTAATTTTAATGCATTTTGATTGTTACTCCGTATTTACGAAACAAACATCATCATCACATCCTTGATTCCTTATCCTATTAGTTGATGATTGTTTTAATCAAATAAGTCTCTCAAAAGAGGAATATATCCATCTTAGGTTAAAACGGGTTAAGTAGTATTTCACTTGTATATATATAAGACAAAAATAAAGTATCATCTATCTGTCCCAGTCAATTGTTGTCCTATCCTTTTTAGAGTGTCTCAGTCTATTGTTATCATTTCTATATTTGGAAGGTATTCAATAAGTAATTTAATCAGTCAATGAGACTATTGTCCACTTGTCATCCATTAAGTAAAACCACAAATAATTAAATGGGTCATTATTGACCCGTCTTAAGCCGACGGATACCTCTGTCTGAAACGAGAATTATCCTTCTTTTTTTTTTTTTTTTTTTTTTTTTTTGCTTTAAAAAAAAATCATTGCCTTAAAGTAAGTGGACAATGTTTTCCAATAATGGGCCATCCGGCAAAGCATGTATCATAAATTCATGACTAGTCTTGCAGTAATATTAGACTCAACACTCAACCCTTCCTATTTATATCTCATTGACTCTTCACTTTCCCTCTCTTTATATCACATTTCCATTATTCCATGATTTATAAACAAAAACTTCACATTATTATTCCATCAAAATTACCACACAAAATGAGAAAAACCTTCTTAATAAACTTCAAAGTCTCTAAATTAATTTCCTCATTTAAATCATGTCGTTCTAAACACCCTTCCTCCCTCCCTTCTAATCCTGAACCATTTAATAATAATAATAATTCTCGTGTAAGACGGTCTCATAATAACAAACCCTACAAATTCTCGCTAAAGCGACACGTGACCTCCGCCATCTCGTCCGCTCGTAGAAGTTTCTCTATTTCCAGTCCACGTCATTCCACGCATTTCAGGTGGGAAAAACAACCTCATTGGCACGTCATCGCTAAAATCCATAATTACGATTCTACCCCTCCTCGTTCCAAAATTTACAACTCCTCCGCGTCAGACGATCTTGTACGTAAGAGACGGTCTTTCAATAAACTTGGTCATCATCATCGTCGTATAAGACGGAACAGTTATACTAGCATTTCGTCCGACAGTGGACGCGAGTCACCCGCGAGGTTGTCGGAGTTTATGAGGAAGATGGTCCCACCGTGTCGGGCGGAGGATGAGGTTGTCGAAGGGAAGGTTAGGGAGAGTTACGCAGTCGTAAAGCGGTCTGAAAACCCGTATAATGATTTTCGACGTTCGATGGCGGAGATGGTGGTTGAGAAAAACATGTTTGATAGGAAAGACATGGAAGAGTTGTTACGTTGTTTTTTGTCTCTTAATTCTGAGTCTCTTCATGGTGTTATTGTTGAAGCGTTTGTTGATATTTGGGATGCTCTCTTTTGTCCCGGACCCGATGTTGCAGTGACGGAACCAGGAATTATAGTCAAGAACGATGTGAGTTAATTAGTCTTGTGTAAGATCGTTTTAACAAAATGTTTAGTATTATGGGACTATGGGAGGATGTTGACATGTTGTATAGGAGGTGGTATTATTAGTGGTTAGTCACGTCTCACGTGCATGTTAACATGTTAGTGTTATGAAAACAGCTATGAAATGTAAGGATGTATGGAATTGACTTATTAATTAAGACATGGTAATGGTATGTATTTTAATGTGTAGAATCTTGTGTTGTGATCCCAACTCAATTCCTCGAGCTGATGATCTACAATAATAGTCATTTGACGAATTATAGGGCTTTGACTGAGATTAAGGTCATCATTCTTATGTAAGACAGTTTTTTATAGTATGAACAATAGTTTATTTTTATTTTTATTTTATAAAAGTAGTTGCTTATTCTAGAATTTGTGAATATAAATGAGGACATGTCCTCGAGGACAGCTTATGCCTTATGGTGAGCGCTTTGTTTTAATTTCTTGATGTTATCCCGAACGCTTTGTTATGTACTTTCTATCTTAAGAAGAACTTACAATTTTAAAACAGTTTACATAGATAATGAAAACTTCACAGGTGTTAGAAACTTAGAATGCCTATCAATTTAGAAATGTCAATTTTACCCGCATCCGATTAACTCTATCGACCTAACCCTAGACAAGATAGATGGATGTCGGAGTTCAAGTACACGCTTGGACTCTTGAAGTCTTAGATACAAACAAAATGAGAAAATGAGAAGAGTAAAAACATAAGATTCGGATGGAACGAGTCCTCCGGAATTTGCTCAATTAAGTAATGATTCAACTACAAATGGGTCCACATCCCTGGCTACTACATATACACTTTGATTAATAAAGCAGCAACATTCAATAATCATGACACAATTGGGACCTTGATGAATATAGATACTTTGTAAATTGGCATATTGTCATTGAATTGAATTCCGTCTTCAACTGAAAACGGTCTTTTTGTGACCAGTTTAACGACAAAAGTTAATCATGTGACAAACAATTAGTTATAGCTTAAAATATTGTACTGATTACGTTTGTCGTTAAACTGATTACATTTAATCAGTCTTTACTCTTTAGCTAAAGACCGAGTTTTCAGTTGAAGACGAAAATGTGAAGTTTTCAGCCAAACTTATTGAAATAAATTACAACATGCCACCAGACATGTACACATTGCAAAATTGCTATATCCCGCCCCCTTATTACTCATCCCGCCCCCTAATTTCATTTCATTTTCCAATTTCGCCCTTTTCACTAAAAATCACTCTAAAATTTATTTTTTCCTTTGTTTCGAAAATGAGTGACGGTAATGATTTTTACGATTATCTTTTTACTTCGTACAATACTTATGATAACGAACCTCGATTTGCAAACAAGTGGAATGCGCAACAACATTATCGTTATAGCGATGAATATGCTAATTATGCTTACGGCGAGGATAGCGGGTTTGATGAAGGGGACGACAATACGGGTCACGAAAATGACGAGGAGGAACGATGAATACAATAATTTAAATTTCCATTTCGATTTACGAATTTCCATTTTCCGATAGCAATCATTTAAATTTTTACAAAAAAATGTCGATTAAAAACTGTAAAACTTCAAATGGCCATAACTTTACGCTCGAGTGTCCGTTTTCGATGATTTTTTTTTTCAAATCGCTTATCTCGACGAGGCGAATGCAATGGTAAAAAAAAAAAAAAAAAAATTGTTTTCAGTGGCCCATTCGTGTGAAACACACGAATTGGCCTGGGCCGATTCATGTGATTTACACGAATGGGCCTAGGCCAGTTCGTGCAAATCACACGACTCAGCCTTGGCCCAATCGTGTGATTTACACGAACTGGCCTAGGCCCATTCGTGTAAATCACATGAATCGGCCCAGGCCAATTCGTGTGTTTCACACGAATGGGCCACTGAAAACAATTTTTTTTTTTTTTTTTTTTACCATTGCGTTCGCCTCGTTGAGATAAGCGATTTGAAAAAAAAAATCATCGAAAACGGACGCCCGAGCGCAAAGTTATGGCCGTTTGAAGTTTTTTCGTATTTAATCGGTATTTTTTAAAAAAAAGTCAAATGATTATTATTAGTTAGCGTTTTTTATATTAATTATCGTTAAATATATACAAAAATTAACGTTAAAACGATAATTACATCGTTTATACTCTGTCAACGAGTTTCTCTCTTTACCTCTTTACGTCTTTACATCTTTACATCATGTTTGGTGTGCCATTACACTATAATTTTGCACAAATTCTTGTTTGTGACGGGCAGTATCCGTCACAAACTTGCGACGGGTACCACTTCCCCTCACAAATGACCCATTTAAGGGAAAAGGGGGAGCACATGGGGGATGCCCCACATGTTCCCTCTACCCATTTTGTTAGAGGAAAAACTCGTCGCAAAGTCCGACCCGTCATAAGGGAAACCTATTAATAATTTTGGTGTTCCTCTTTAGGTTTTCTTACCTTATATTTTTGTCTTTTTGAGTTTTAAAATAATAGAAAAAAAGGATAAAAATTAAATATCTAGTTTCTCACTCTTAATTAAATGTCATTTTTGTCTGAAATCATCCTAATAAAAAAGTTAGATAATTATCCACTAGTAAGAACGAAGGGACGGATTATACCTATATGGTATGTTAAAACCATTTCCTTTTCAAACAGTGATGTATGTAAGCTAGTCATGTAAGTGGCTACTGGCTAGTGAGGTTATATAAAGAAGAAAAAAGAACATATAGTAAAATTAGGTCGGTGAAACATAATCACTTACGATAATATAAAAAAGATAATCACTTACCATAATATAAAAAAAGACTTACAAATACTCCCTCATATTCTAAGCTTTCTTCCCCTTCTCATTTTGCACAAATTTTAAGGATTTTAATTAAATAAGTAAAAATAATGTAGTGGGGTAAGGTGATTGGAGAGAGGAAATATATTGTGGGGTATTATTGTGGAGTGAAGTGATTAAAATAATTATTGTTGTGGGGTAAGGTGATTAAAATAAGATAAAGTATGGGTATTGTGGGGTATTATAGTGGGGTAATGTTATTAAAATAAGTATAAAAGTTTACCAAAAAAGGAAAGGGGGAAGTTATTGTGAATAGACGAAAATGGAAAGGGGGAACATTGCTCAGAATAGGAGGGAGTATTATTTTTCACCGAATAAAAAAGATAATTGCCTTCTAAGTTCTAATATATGAAGATTTCGAGTATGACAAATTTTAGAATAAGACGATCGATTTCACACTATGAGGTGCTCATCTTCTAAAAAAACATTTATTAAAAGATTTTTTTTGTAATTGTGCGCTATCTTACACCTATGAAACCGTCTCACCCAAGTATCACTGATGCATTATTCTATTGCTTGAACGCACACACAATGTCCTACAGTCCTATTTCTCGATGATTCTATGCATGGGAAACATGCAAATAAATCAGAAAGTGGGACTGGTTGAATTACGTGTGGTAAAAACATAAGATCGGATTGACGTATAAAGCCAGGGTAGTAGCCATGGATCTCTGTGAAAATTAACTTTAGATAAGAGTAAAAACAAAAGAAAGGGAATCCAAGTTACTGAGAGTTACACAGCATGTAGCAAGAAGAAAGAAAAAAAAAGAAAATCTGTAGACTGTAGCATGTTGCGTATTAACTTGTTGCAGTTAGTAGATAGACTATCTGGTGAATAATAGGCTTACTGGCTTTGCTCTGCAAATCCACCAGTAAGTGGATTGTACCTCTGATGTACTAGCACATACAATATAGTTTTTGAGCTTTACAATATAGTTTTTGAGCTTTACAATAAAGTTTTTGAGTTATAGTTCTACTATAAAGTTTTTAAGTTTATTAATGGCGCTTGGTAAACATCGACGACGTTTTAGAAAACATCGACGACGTTTTTCATAAAAAAGACGATAATGCCCTTAATGAATTATACTCTCTATCTCTCTTATCTCTCTCTTCTCTAATTCTCTAAAAATCAAAACAACTAAATTCAACTAAAAAAATTAAAATCGTACAAGAACAACAATTTGACTAAATCCAACAACAACAATTTTCCTAAATCGCTTATCATGGGGGACGAACACTCTTCGGTATGTTCACATATGAATCAAATTTTACGTTTGTTAATTTTTTTTTTCCCGGAATCCGTTAATTGTTTGTTTATACTTATCTAACTTAATTGATTTACGTAACGTCTTAGTTAGTTAAAATTCAATTGCGGTTTTTAAAAAATAATTAGGAAAAAATACCATGGTTAGATGAAGAACTGGATGTCATGGACCATGGCCAGACATCCATTTCACACGTCTGACCATGGTGGGACGTGTGAAATGGAGGTCTGACCATGGTCAGACATCCATTTCACACGTCCCACCATGGTCAGACGTGTGAAATGGATGTCTGGCCATGGTCAGACCTCCATTTCACACGTCTGACCATGGTGGGACGTGTGAAATGGATGTCTGACCATGGGCAGACCTCCAGTTTACAAGTCCCACCATGGTCAGACGTGTGAAATGGAGGTCTGACCATGGTGAGATGATATCGTTTTTTTATAGTCATGATTAATAACATTTTACGTATGTAGATCATGTTTTACTAATATATATTAATTATTTAATGCCTAATTAGCGACGTATTTGCATTGAACAGGACTCGTTTGAGGAATTTGGGAATAATAACACCGATTACAATCCGTTTTTTGAAACGACGTTAGGTTTTGTTACCCGCGATGATGCCTTTGATTGGGCGAGTAGGATTGCAATGGATCATGGTTTTGCTTTGGTTAAAGCAAATAATGGGGCAAAAAACAGAAGAAAAGACGGGTTGTTGGCATCTTACTTTCGATGTTCAAGGTATGGTAGACCTCCTCCAATTGATAATCCCGAGAAGCGTCGTGGGTCGAATAAGTGTGGATGCACTTTCCGTATCCGAGCCGTGCAGAACTACCCTCGGCAAGGTGACGATAGCGGTGCAGTTTGGAACATAATCACCGCCGAGGGTAAAGGGTTTCACAATCACGAGGAAGTGGTTTACAAGGATGGTGATCGTCATTTGGCGGCTTTGGATGACGAGGAGAAAGCGTATGTGAGACAACAGGTTAAGGCCGGTGTGCTTCCAAAAGACATCAAGAACGCTCTTCACCAAAGAACGCCGGCTAAACCTCAACCGTCAAATAATCAAATATATAACGAGACAAAGAAACTGAGGCGGGAATTTAGGGGTGGAAGGAACACGGCTCAACAAATGTTTGCTCTTGCGGTAGAAGCACATTATTTGATGTGGCATTTGAGTGATCCGGAGACACGACAGATCTCTCATATATTCATGGCACATCCCGTAGCCGTGCAGCTTTTCCGAGCCTATCATTATGTTGTGCTCATTGATTCTACTTACAAGACAAACACCTATTAGAATCCACTGGTTGAGATTGTTGGTGTTACCCCGACCGGGAATTCGTTCCTAATTGGTTGTGCACTTGTTTCTACGGAGTCCGAGGATTCCTACACGTGGATTTTGAGGCGGTTGTCGGACATTCTTGCACCTGTCTTTGTTTCCCCTACCGTCTTCGTTCGTCACCGACCGGGAGTTGGGTTTGATCGCCGCTCTTAGGGAGGTGTTTCCCGGTTCTAGTCATTTATTGTGTCGGTGGCACGTGAACCGCGCCATCAATGCCAAAACCCTGAACATCTACAAGACCGAGTGGTATAGAGATCTTGTCTACTATAATCCTGAAGCGGGTTGGGTACGGGTTATTGATGCATTAACCGTGGAAGAGTATGAAAAAGCATTGGAGTCTTTTCGTGTAAAGTGGGGTCCCTTAGGGAGATATGTTTTGAGCACTTGGGCGATGCACAAGGAGAAGTTTGTGCGATGTTATACAAACGATGTACTACATTTCGGTAACACGTCTACTTCCCGTGTCGAGGCGGCTCATTCTCTACTTAAGTCATGGTTGAAAAGTGCAAATTTGACACTTGATAGTATGTGGTCGAAGATGAATGACATGCTTGATAGTCAACACTCGGAGATTAGAAAGTCACTTGAGGATTCAAGGAGTCGGCCTCGTATAACTAGTCGTTTGATCTCTTTGTTGCTAGGGGTCGTGTCCACGAAGGCAATAGGAATAATGGAGGAGGAGCTTCAGAGAGGGCTTGGTCTTGGTGTTGGGTTAGAGGAGGGATGTGGACATGTGCTTGAGACAACTCATGGCCTACCTTGTGCATGCAAATTGGTTTATTTGAGTAGGAGAGGTAGGAGGGTCCATGTTGATGATGTTCACGTTTTTTGGAAGACCTTGGTATTTGATAGTGTTGATCAAATGCCGAGAACCGATGATGATGAGTTTGATGGGTTAGTAGTGGAAGCTAGAAACAGTGACCCGGTTCGTTGTAAGTTGGTAGCCGAGAAGATGCGTGACGCCCTACATCCGGAGGACGAGGACGTTTTGCCACCTCCTATTAACGAGAACCCGAAAGGCCGTCCAAAAAAATCCACGACTAGGAACAAGTCGTCTTTCGAGCATAGTCTAAGGAAATATGGGACACCTAGCACCGATGGATCTACTGCTCGTACTCACTTATTTGGGGACTTTCCTCCAGGACCACCAAACGCTCCGTTAGAAAGAAACTACACCGTTGGCCTTTTCTCAACTTGGTCTAAACGATACGGGGTACCGGAGGTGCTTTGGGGCCAGTTCGATGGTTGGGTAGATGTCGGGGACGATGGTCACTGTGGTTACCGGGTTATATCACATGCCCAACGGGGGCAAGAGGGCGACTACCTTCAGATGAGGATGTGGTGTGCCCGAGAGATTAGGAGCGACGACGTCTATAAGAACCTGTTCGGTACTCATCCATCCTCTACGACTGGTTTGACAGGCTTTGAGATTACATTGAGGCGTGCCGAGTTCTATCGTGAGATCCCATGCGGTACGGAGCATTGGATGTGTTCCGACCACTTACTTGTGTTTGCAACCACCTTCAACTGGACTATATGTGTTATCGGTCATTTCCGTCGCGACAATGGTGAGAAAATTTGGGGTGGTAGTTGTGAGACAATTTTACCACTTAGGGCTTTGGTTCCAGGTCAAAAACCCTTTGGTGTTATGTGGATTGTAAACTACCACAATCATTGGATGCGGTTGCATTCAAGAGGGCCGCAAGATGATGTGGCCATGCCACCACTAGCTCCCGCTTGGCGGACTTATAGACACGAAAGTGTCAGTCATCTCGAAACTTTGTACCAGAGAAATATCGAGAACTGGAACGCTTGCATCGGATCCGCCACGGGAAGAAGTCGGAGACGTAGAAATGAAAGCACCGATGAAGAAGTTGCACGGAAATTGAGTTTCGGTTAAGCACTTTATTAATGGAGTCAAAATTTAATTGTACTTTTGATGAATATTTATGTAATGTTTGTTTTTTTTAATTTACGTTAATTTTTGGTTAAATATAGTTGACGTTGACAATACTCGAATGTTAGTCATCACCATGATAAGTCATCACCATGTTTAAATAGACAAAATTTTAGGGTTTTCATGTTGTGGCCAATACAACAATAATATAAATAAAAGTAAATAAATCAACAAACCAATAAAAACAAATAACTAATCAAATAAAAGATAAGTCAATACTACATAAAAACCGAAGAAAACAAATACAATGCATAAATATCCGGGACTAGTTACCCTGATCATGGGTATCGTAGTACATGCTCATCTGACTAAACAAAATATCCAACTGCTGCTGCTGCATCTCCGGAGTAGGTAAACGATAGACTTCTGAGAACTGCCTACTAAGTGCAACGGCTCCCTCTGGCTCAGCGTGGAAAGGTGGACGCATAAAATGAAGACGGTCCGATGGTGGAAAATAGAATCGGTGAGAAATATCATCGTACCATCTCTCATAGTCTCGAGATACCTCGAAAGGCATCGTAGCTCGTCGAGACCGACTCTTGAAGTTCACCAAGGAAGTTTCGTGGCCCCACATCGTATCGGGCTCCCGACCAAACTCCACATTATAACCGTTCTTTGCTGGACGGTACTCGGTACATGGGAAAACATAGGCATCGGGATAGTCTGAATGTACCCAAACTGGCGCATACAACGATCAGGCTGGTACGGGTCAACAATGGACTGATATCGAATATAGCCGGAATAGCGAGAATATCTCGCAGAACTCGGCATACGCGTCCAATAAGGCGTCCATCTAACCTGCTCCCTGGTAAACCCGTCCAACCTAACCCGCCACATCTGAAAATGGTCAATGTCGCCCTTAAACCGAGGAACGTGCCTCCAAGCATCCACCCGTGGCCTGCCCTCCAAATAATCTCCCCCGTGTGGCCGACACTGGGGGAAGTACTCGTAAATCCATGCCTGCAATAAGGGCAGACACCCCCTAACACCGCGAGCCTCCCGTCGCGATGCCATGCCTAGCTGCCGGTACAGATATGCCAAACAAGCGGCACCCCAAGCATACTCTCCAACCTGCTCCAGATCATCAACTAAGGGTAACAACTGAGCTGACACCCTATCACCAGACTTGTCCACAAACAAAGTCTGTCCCAACAACAATATCAAATAAGCACGTAGGGAGTCCTGCTCAGTCCCTTCCTTGATATGAGCCCTCAAAGCTGACACCAACAAGCCACCACCCTTATATAACGGTGGTGCCACCTCTCCGGGAGGTTTGCCAAAAAAACCTGCCACGGCCCTCTTCAACCCCGCCTCCTCCCTCGAAGAATCGGCAACGGAGGTACCTCGAACAAACACCCTCGTACCAGTAGGCCGGATCCCAAGAATCTCCTCCACATCGTGAAGCGTAATAGTGATCTCCCCGAAAGGCATATGAAAAGTGTTGGTATCCGGCTGCCACCTCTCTATGAAAGCGCTAAGAAAGTTCTCATCCAAAGCTGTCGTGCAGCACATCGTCAACCCAGTCAGCTGAAACCTCCTAACAACATCAACCGGCACCTCCATGCTCCCTAACCCATCCACATAACTCAGCCTCTCGTAACACTTAATAAAGGACCTAGCCTCCTCGGTCTCAATCCAACTACTATATGCCACATGCCCCCCACAACTGCGTAACACCGATATGTTACGGGGCCCACCAGAAACTGGGTCTCTAAGGAGCCAATCACTATCGCTGCGCGGCTTCTTCCGCGGCTCCCTCTGCGAACCATCATCCAACCTAGAATAGCGACCAAAGGAGTCCCGAGCTAACCTCTGAGACAACGGTACCTCCAATCTCGATAAAGGTACGGACCACTGAACAATATCCTCCTCGCCCTCAGACTCGGTGTCCACCAAACCCTCGTCAACAATATCATCTTCCGCTTCCTCGTGACCATGAACAATCTGAGGAACACTACCTCCTACCTCCTCCGACCTCTCCATGTCAGAAATACCGCTACTAACGGGATTAGATCTACTACACCGAAAAACAATACGACGCTT
>JAIUZE010045648.1:0-98828 GCA_022085475.1 Heliosperma pusillum | reverse complement strand
CCTCTGACCATCAGCCGCAACATGCCTCAGTACACAAGAGGCCGCTATAACAAAAACGGTACATATGTTGGTATCTACCCAGAGTGAAAAAGTACATATGCACGCCAACAAAAACGGTACCAATGCTCCGGCATTACCGACACAATTGCCAAGACTAAATATGTTGGTGAGATTCAGAGTTACGCCCACCCATGCCATATCCCCATCGTTAATTAGGTTTAAATGCACACCAATGAATTTAAAATTCGAGGTAATAAACAAGCAAGCGAAGAATAATACACACAAAAAACTGAGTATATGCTGCTAGGGGCCTGAATTGACCAACTGGGGTCCAAAATGAAGACACTAATAGTATTCAAGCGCAAATGAAAAGTTTAAAACGACCACTGAGCAGTAGCCAACAAATACATGCCGACGCTGTCATTTGATAGGTAACAACTCTATGCGTACGGTGTTAGCCGAAATGGTAAGAACCATAACAGATACACCAGGAAACAACATCAAATCAATAACCAGCGAACATCTTTGCGTGAAGCTAGCTACAATTGACACAATAAAGTCATCTATATCGAGGGCCACAATACCAAACCAGCAAACAACGATTAGAAGTCACGGTTACAAAGATAACACGGTACTGATTTGGCTCAAGACAATGATGGAATGGGGAGTAGGCACACTAAACAACCTCCCCGTCCCGCCAAAATAAAAAACAGCATGAACAAATTAGAACCAAACATTAGCAATACTGTTAAAGAAAGCGCCGCGGGCGACCTTAAGACACCTAGCATAAGAAGTTGTTTTGACGTAGCAATCAAAGAGGCAAAAGAAACATAAGCAATAAGTGGCATAAGCTACCTGAGACGAGAAGAACCAGCGTGAACTTAATACTCATCTCTTCTAATCTCTAATTCCAAACCCTTTGAACCCTATACTTTCTAACCTGAAATCAATACATCTACAAACTAAATACGCTTAACGAATAAAATAGAGATATGGAGTGAAATATAACAGTTTTTTAGCAAAGTTGCATAAGATCAGTCTTAAGCACCTAGTGACAATAAGCATAGTAAACTTTCTGCTGGATCTTTAACAACTTGAGCCATGACATCCATCTCTCTATATAGCTTCGCATCTTTATCAAGCACTAAAATCAGTGAAGAAATTATTCAAGTTCCTTTGAAGGTGTACAACATCACCAACATCACGACCATACATACAAATAACAAAGCAGAATTCAAATCCGCAATAAGGCAGGTAATATATTAACAAATAACTAAATAAATTACCTCCTCCAATCCCATTTCATCACAGGGAACACAAAAAGAAAAAGAATTGGTGTAATCAACACAAAAAACAAAGATTACAATAATCAACAACAAAGGAACAATACCTTTAGAACTGAGTCGAACCCCTCAATCCATAGGCCATGACCATTGTAACCACAACGACGACAATCTAAATATACAAACGTTATAAAAAGGAAGGCAACAAACCTAATCAGTAAACTCAACTCCTCTCTTTTTATGTTATCTAAATGTGAATACCCAGAAGAAGCCGGCCACATCTGAAGATGCATCCGAGACTAAGCCAAAGAAGAAGAAACTGACTAAAGTCGGCCACATCTGAAGATGCATCCGAGGCTAAGCCAAAGTAGAAGAAACTGACCAATATTAATGTAGCATTACTCTATCACATAAACTTATATAATAATGTGACGGGCGTGGAATCAACCTATTAACCATATAACCACATAAGTAATACACACAACTTTAGGTTGGTTTCACATGCCACACCGTCTCAAAGCAAGAAAAGAATAACAAGCTTCACCAAGATGCTGCAAATAGCAAGGGTAAAGAGACTCGCATACATGCATCTTGCCAGCATGGCTTGTAGTGTGATCACGAGGGGTTACTAAAGACTACGCCTCCGATTTATTTTTATTGGCTGACATTATTCATAAGATTAAAGAACCAAACTCAATAGCTCAACAGGTACAATATAGACATGGTACCCCTTTTCACTCTGATCTCCTCACTTTATCTCCACCCCTCATCAATCCAACACCGTCCTACCATGCTGCCCCCACTTCATTAAAAATCCATCCTACCCCGTCTAAACAGATCAAGTGCATACTTCATCCCTCCATGCCGCTCAATCTAAAAGGAACCGAGCACAAACTCTTTTTCCTGCTCCTCACCCCCCCCCCCCCCCCCCCCCCCCCCCCCCCCTTTCGATGTTCCTCCATGAGATTCATTGTTATCACAAGGGAGAGAATATAGCCAAATAAAACACTAACACTAACATTAATAATCAACAAGAGTCTATAACAAGGCAAAAACATCTTATATATGTTAGTTGCCCTATAGTATGCCTAAAAAGGACATTGCTCAAAGACTTCAAACATACACACCAAAAACATAGCTCATATAATCTCCCTCTCCCCCTCTATATCCCTTTCAATTGAAACAAAAACACAAACAGAAAATCCATTCCCACCGTCCTTCCTACCCTTTCCTCCTTCCACATACGTCATTTCTGAGATGCCCAAAGTTACAGTGAGACATTCCACATAAATGGAAAATCGTCCCCGCATATGAGCACTTTTAAACTTTAAGGCACCCGCTCAAGAAACTAAGAATAAAAGAATAAACTAAATGACATTAAAACGCAAAAGGACATACGTTCATTCAAATCGCCTTTAAAAAGGATAAAAATGATTCAAATGGGATCCTAATGTTATAACATCACAAGGAAACAAAAAGGAAAAGAAGTGGCGTAATAAACCCAAAACTCATAAAATACATTCAGGAATACAGTAATAATAGTAAAAAGGAAAAAGAGTTGTAAAGTAACTATACCCACAAATGAATATGAAACAAGAACAATGAGATCCAAATCACCTGTTGATATCACGAAAATAATGAAAAAGTAGGGAGGAGGGAGAAGCCGTACTGAATTTGTGGATGAGAGAAAGAGGTAAAAGTAAGAAAAGTTGGACATGTAGCCATGTAGGTGGAGGAGAAGGAAACAGCCACACTTTCGTCAAAAAGTCTAATATCAAGTGGTTTATATGGTTGCTCCAAGGTAAGCATGTCTAGGATCTCTTTGTTGTATAACCTATGCATATCAAGTACGGCTTACTCGACCGAGTCGATGATGTACTCGGCTGAGTATAGACTAATCGACCGAGTAGGGTTGGTCTGTCAGTTGAACAGTATTCTGTTCTTTGGCACTCGGCCGAGTGTGGTGAGTACTCGATCGAGTGAGGTGTACTCGAACGAGTACACCGGTCTGCGACTTTAGTAATATAAGGCACCTTGTAATATAAGTGGGTCTTGTAATATAAGGCACCTTGGTATATGGGGGTGTTACAGTGTGTACTTGGTATTTTTTTTTTCAATATTGGGCGAAAGAGACTACCTTGCAAACATTGAGGCAGAGACTACCTTGTAGACACGGAGATAAGGAGGGAGAGATTGCTATTAGTAGAAGTTACATTGGACTAGGATAAAGGCCATGAGGTCATTATGTTGTTACTTGTATAAAATGTTCATGAGACGTAGGGGAGGGGTCATTATGTTAGTTTTACCAAGTGAGTGTGCGCGCATGTACGTGAGGCTAATTAGATTCTCATACTAATTAGAATCCTTTGTTTATTGAGTGTGGGAGGCTGCCTTGCAGGCACGGGGTAAAGATACAGAGAGAGTCTGCGTAATTAGTTTTTTAAACATGTCGTTTAAATGAAATGGAGATATTCGAACTTTGTTTTGATAGACCCATCCTTATACGTTATAAATGGGATATCAAGTACTATAGCGAGGAGGAGAACTTGAAAAAAAATTAAAAGTATTACTCCCCTTTTTCAATCATTTGTTTACATTTGATTAAAATACACTTATCATTAAGAATATAAAAGACAAACAAATGAATGGAACATGGGAAGTCCATATTTTTCTGAATCGAGATATAACATTTTTTAGTTAGAAACTTAGAATGTCAGCCACTTGGAAGAGGAGAAGGAGCAAGAGAGTAGGTTAAGACCAGATGTTGGAGGAGGAGAGGATGTGGAGGACGAGAAGCATATTGGAGGAGGAGGTTAGAAGAGGAATATCGGGTCTATAATGGTACAACCTTGATGCATGTGGATCCAATCTTTCACAAACAAAGATCTATATTGTATAACTCGAATGAGAAATTGACCCCATTGTGTTTAGACCCTTTATAGTGACGGTCACAAAGAAAAAAAATGGTCTTAATTCCTCTTGCTTATTGTACTAACTTTCGTGACCTCGCTATACATAAGAAATCAAATTACGGTCGTACAAATATTTTGGGGTATGCACGCGCCATACAACAACTAGTTATTATTATATTATTATTATATCCTTATCGTTACATCTTAAAATGTAAGATGTAAAATATCACTATGACAGAAGGTCTTGCTTCAGACAAAGCGACCCGTTTAATTCGTTTAAACTGGTCAAGCGCCGTTTAAAACAAGAATTTGTGCACTATGAATAGTTATAGCCATATCATACTCATTCTTCTATTCTTCCATGTTTTGGGTTTTAGGTTTTGTGCGTCGTTTCTTTCTGTGTTCTTCCCTCCATTTTAACTTCTCTTTTTCCCTATTTCCCACCCCCTCCCTCTGTTCACCTTTACTAATTCCCCCTTTACTAATTTCTTCATCCCCTAATACTAAAAGATTAAGTCAAGCTCTAATTTTACGATCCCGCTTAAAACATAAAATTTGTAGTTGGATTTGGCTTTATACTTATAACTTATAATATGTTAGTTAGTAATGGGCTCAATCTTTTGAATGAAATCTCACTTATGATGTAATTGAAATATTTTACTACTTTTATTTTTTAAAAAAACGTATGATGTTCACGAATACTTTTCTAGGAAACATTTTCTAATTAATTCTAAAATTATGTCTTATTATACAAAAATACTACAAGTTGAGAGTATTCATAGATTATTTTTTATATCTAAAACGAAAATTTTACTCATAATATATATTTTCTTACACTTTAGCTTATTATCTGTCTCTTCTCTATGCTATATAAACATTTAATTTTGGTTAATTTTTTAATTTAACATATACATAAGTATATTTATTACAACATATATCTTATCTGGTTGTATTGTTAAGGTCATTACTAAACGTTTATGTTACTTCTTTAGTTTATTTAATGATTTAATAACATATTAAAAAAAACAGGTAATAAATAGTTTCAGTAAAAACTGCAATCTTATATGACGGACTATAAGTGAGCCTTAATCTCTTTATACAAGACATTGCTATTACTAAATTTTATAATTACATTTCAAAGGGAATTAAATACTACTATACCAGGTATATAATTATTAAATTCTTTAATATCATTATTTAAAAAACCGCGCATTTACGCAGGTTCTATACTAGTGACTCGACCCGAACCCGACCCGAATGACCCATTTACCAGTTCTTCTAATGCCCTTCAAA
Organism: Heliosperma pusillum; assembly: GCA_022085475.1. Lineage (NCBI taxonomy): Eukaryota > Viridiplantae > Streptophyta > Magnoliopsida > Caryophyllales > Caryophyllaceae > Heliosperma > Heliosperma pusillum. The sequence continues at coordinate 93,340 of JAIUZE010045648.1, read as the reverse complement.
TTGACAGGTGTGGTTGTGTATTACCGGGGTCTACATTAATTCATCGTACGCAGTTTGCACAACATTATGTTGCTCACTTATATATCAACTTTATTGATGCATACGCCAAGGTTAGTGTAATGGCATGATCAGATTTTAGTTTAGTGAGATACAACGAACCAAGGCAGATGTTGGCGAGTAACCTTTGAACGATTAATAACTAAGAGTTTTACAGGATATATATATCAACTCTTTCATTTCAGAGAATTAACTGTTAGTAGTTACTTTAAATTTCAATCGATAGTTCAAACTCAGTAAGAAAAGAGGATTCTTCAAGTTGGCTAATAGGTTATGTCAACTGTTTGCAACCCTGCAAATCTACATTGTTTTACAGGTTTTATATATACTTCTAAAGTGTGGACATCATTTATTTTACCTTTATGGGTGGGAGCTAAGGCCCGCTGACATCTAAAATTGCTTAGTATTGTTTCCATAGTCTCGTTATATCCTTAGACGAAGTACTAAGGAGTGGTTTATTAATTCATCTTTTGTCTTCGGTCCCATGTGATTATTTTTTCTCCCCCTCTGTTTAAGCCATTAGCGTGTTCATTATGCTCTCAACTTATATGCGCCTTGACATGTGACAGGAACCACTCTGTTCTCCTGATTTATCTACCCTTTACATTTTCTCTTTGATCCCATCTAAACCCTCTTATTGGAGGGTTACTTATATGAAAGACCTTTAGAGTGTGGCTTGATTAGCACTTGCACATACATATTCCCTAGAGTTGACAGCATTTTATATCTAACGGGTTGGTTGTTAGGAAAGATGGTTGTTTGGATAGTAGAACACTGTCTTTTGTTCCCAGTCACCGGATATATAGCTACTTTCTTTTATCATTTGAATTAGGCCCATTGACTTGGACATGTAGTCCTTGTCGAAATCCACATGTCAGGATCCATATTAGATGAGGATCCATATTAGTGATCCTTATGCATTTTTAATCTGCTAACCAGGCCTGCCACATGGTTGGGACTTGCTCCATTGAAGTAAGAGCATAATTACCAACATATAATGAGTTGCAGCTGATATGCTCACTTTATCAACATGTTTGTGCTTCAAACATATTTTTACTTTGGGGTATATAATTGAATGGAAATCTGTATGGTAGCTGAAATTTAATGTTTAAACATCGTAGATAGAATTCCTATTGAAATCGATGAAATTAAGAAGTATAATAAAGTCCACGTTGGTGAGGTCTTGCGAATGGCAATGATTTACATCTTTAAGGTTGAGATTGAATCAGCAGCTTTGAAAGAAGATCAATACGAGAGTAGTTACAATGTGAGAAAATCAATGGAGATTGATTAAATTAGGAGATTGAAGAAAGTCCAGTGTGAGGTTTATTTAGTTGATCTGGGATTATTGTTTGTGTTTACGGCGTGATTCAAAATTGAATGGTGCCTTTTTTTTAAGAAATTAGAACGGTCAAGAATCCGGGATTGTTTATGTTTAAGGTGGGTAAGAATTGAATTGTGCTATTTGCTTTAAGAACCATGTACGGTCATTAGGAATGTCGTAACTCTAAGCATTAATGAGAGTTTACGTGTGATGAGGGTAGGAAGGATATATCATAAAATTGAAGGTATATAATTTGAATTTTGAATTGAAGTGCAAGATTTCATTTGTTTATTTTTTGTCTAACGAAGAACGCACTTTGTCGCATTACAATAGAAGGGAGGGGGGATTCGGACCTGAGACTTATTGTCCGCAATACCTCCGTCCTAACCACTAGACTAAGATACCTTTGGTAGGATTTCATTTTTAGAATATTGAATTTTGGTTTGAAAGGGAACATAATTTTTGGTAATCAGGGTATGTTCCTATTAGTTCTTCTCTTTCACTATACCATAATCCCCATAAAATCTTCCTAACATGATTTTGATTTTTGATGACACCAGGTAGGAAGCAAATGTTTAAGTCGACGTTGAAGCCATATATAAACAAAATTATAGCAAGAGATTTTGGGATGCAAGACAGCAAAATTGTGATTAACAAATCACATCTTTTAGTTGGATGTCTAATTGGTTTGTAGTGTAGCTATAACTTGTGAATTATAATTTTTGATGTAATATAAACTTAATTTCTAATCTTATATCAATTACATCACTCAAAGAAAAGAAAATCGGGTATTAGGGCATGTTCACGTTCGCCGATTAAATATATTAAATTAAATGCCAAATGAAATTTTTGTAGACCATGTTAAATCTTCAGTTGTCTTTTATTTTAATACCAATTAGTACATCACTAAAAGAAAGAATTGTAATGGAATCGGTTACGCCCTTGATAAATGTAGATGCAACCCCCTAAAATTTACGTTTTGTCCAAGAAACAAAAAAGTTCCAATTGTAGTGACTTTCATGAGTATGCGTGCAAAGCACGCCGTACAACAACTAGTACGCTTAAGTACTTGTAGCACAAAATTCTAAGAAATGCCCACAAAGCTATAACTTTTACTCAAAACAATACATTCCAGTACAGTTGCGAAAAATCATAAACTATCCAACTGCTCAGAATAGATTAAAATAAAAACCAAACTAACAAAAAACATTACAATACCCCATTGCCTCAATGGCGCCCTAAAGTACGGGGTATGAGAAGTCGGATGTACACAGTCTAAGTCTTACCCTTCTTTGTGTCTTTCTTCGTGTAAGAGACACAAAGAAACTAATAGAGACGGTTTTCCGAATGAGCCACGATAAAAATCGCGTCAAAAAATACATTGAATGACTGGTACGTCACAATAGAAAGAAGAGTAATGAATTTTCGGATCCAAGGAAAAATGGATAATGTTGATAACCAAACAAGCACCCATAAAAAAAACAACCCCTATAACCACCTGAACCAAAAAAACTCAAGATAAATAGCGAATTACGCTAGGATAGTAGGATCCAAATTTCGATGAAAACAGGAAGGAAAAAAAAACAAGAGCCTTGATACCAAAGTCCCTGTAACAAAGATCATGTCATATCTTTCGCCACCAACAAATTTACCAGATTTAACCTCGGCATGACAGAAAGCACAAAGAAGATCAGTATGATAGGCGATGTGATCATGAGCACCAGCCCACGATACATATAAAGCTTTCTTGCTGATACTTGCTGCAATTTATATGAAACAGAGCAAGTGGAACACGCTGATTTTGGAACGGGAACTGATTCAAAATACCTACCCTTCAGAACTAAGGGATGGGAGAATCCAGCATTAAAAAACGGAATTTGGAAATTCATAGGATTACATTGATTCGTTCAAGTAAGCAGCTTAGCAAAAACAAGTTTAGATATGGAAGACGAAATGCATTTGAGCAAAGCCGTGTCTAGTTGTCTACTACACATCTGACATCAATTTCTCAAATTGATTGTTACTCATTAAATACCCATAATATTCCTCCTAGAGTTCCAAGAGAGGGGCATTACGTCATACACATAGAATTTAGTTATAAGAGTAAAATCATACAATTCCATAATACTACGATAATCCAACAAATATATGCTTATACTCATTAAATACTTAAATACTACAAGTATCCAACTACTCTTACACACAATCTTCATCAGCCATCTCGTACCGGCCAATTGCATCGCAATCTGGGCAGTCAATATGTGGAGGATGTACTATAAACTCTATACCTGTAAAATGATACACAAGTGCACCACCAAACCGAAATCAGCGTATAAATATAAGAAAAATATATACATATATATATTTTTTTTTTTTTTGAGGGTTCAGATCTTGTGAAAATTATGTTCCTCACATCAGTTTTAGTAACCTATGAGCAGGTTTGTTCAATGTAAACCTAGATCTACACCATTCAAGAGTATTAGAGTTAGGAATGTTGATTTGCAGCCAATTGTCCAACTAGTTTATCATCTGAGAACTAAAGAAGCTTTCAAAAAATAAATGTCTGATGATTTCATCATCCTTCTCCCAGATACAACTTCACCATTTATGACACTAGATCGTTGCCGTCGACATTAAAGTTGGGATCTAAATGCCAGCTTTACATTAATAAGCGACGGTGGGGCTAAGGATCATTGAAGGTAAATAGGACGACGACAATTCGCCGGACTAGCTCGTCGTGGAATTTAAGTGATAAATAGGAGCTCCGGGACAGCGGTCGGCGACTAATGTTGTTGAATGGGATAGAGAGAGTTCAAATGGTGTTCGCACAGATCTGTGCCGCTAGTCAGTATGTGTGGGTGTATAAGTTTGACTTTCCTTATTTACTTAGTCTGACCATTTTAAGTTAGTTCGAAAGTTCGTATTAAACTTTGGTTCGCAGGGGATTTCACCTAGCTTTACTAGGTTATTTCTTGGCATCTGCCTTTGCTTATGGACCAGTGATCTTGGGCACAGTGTCGCACAGATATAAATAAAGAAGGGAAAATGCAATTTTTTTAAAGAAGAATACCAGCATTAGTCCCCGGAGGAAACATGTAACAATCCACAACTTGAGGATTTATGGGCCTGTGCTGCAGCTCGCCATAGAAAAGATATTCCGGTTCGTCATAGCCGGTGGGATGAGCAAAAAAGTTCAAATGAGTCCCGCCTTGGTAACTCCCTTGTCGAGGTGGGAACGGAAGCATTGACCTAATTCTTGATAATTCATAATCATTGCCCTAGTTTATATGAAATAAAAACCAAATTAGAATGAACCATGAATGACAAAATAGGTGAAACTTAGTTGAGTGCGCCTAAGGCGCGCCTTGGATGACGCACTAGCCAAAACGCCTCGATACATTTTAGGTGCGCCTTTTAGACAAGGCTCACCTAACAAGGCAAAATAGTATGCACTTTCTATATCTTTTAGACATGGCTCAACATTTCTTTTGCCCATTATTTCCAACTTTACTCCTTGACATGTTAGCCAACTTAAAAACTCTAAAAAAGACTATTGTTGCGAAAAAAACTTATTCGGAAATTACAAATTTGTTATTAAAAATAGGGCGCCTCGCGTCCTAAAGGCGCACGCCTTCGCCTTGCGCATTGCGCCTTGGCCCCTTAGTGCCTTGGTGCGCCTACGCATTTTCAAACTAAGGTGGAAAAGGAAGATATATAGTAGGGTTGAGGAGAAAACCGTGGTCTCTTTGTAATATGCCAGAACAAGTTTAGCATAAATCTCATCCTGACGAGGCCCATCATATTTAACTTTTGGTTGAGAAGAGTCCGGTATCTCCAATAATGACATGAACCAGTCAATATACTCGTCGCCCGACATGTTTGTGATATCAATTCCATCAATGCTGATATTTAGGTCATTAATTAGGAAAGAGAAGAAAAATCAATATATATATATATATATAACATCATGTTTCTGGTAAATTGATTGTTAACAGGGATAATTTAGATCATAAAGTTTAACAAAGCATTATAGAATAAAAAAGTATCGGAAACGCACATAGTAGGAAGACGGGGTCGCTTAAGAGGAGGTGAACAAGAGGAGCCATGCGAGCCATCACTCAAGCTTCAACCGCAAAAGTAAGTAATCAAAATACTCAGAATTATGCAATTAATTAAACAGAAATACTAAGAATTAGAAAATCACACACAAGAAGGTAAAATAAACATACTCAGAGCTGCTAGTAGTAGAATCCCTTTTGCTGCTTTCACTTTCCGTTAATTCCTTGGGATTATTTGTGTTCAACATCGTCGTCATCATCTCTGACATTCTTTTCCTGTATTTTTTTTAACGTAAACAATTACATAACATAACATATCCATATATCTATCGAAAATCATAGATAAATTTTCAATTTCGCAACTTACTGTCGATTGATTCTTCTAATTCGGGGATCTAGGGTTTCGGAATTTCAGAATTCTTCTAATTTGGGGATTTTATACTCATTCCTTCCCTTTATATGTGAGTTCATTTTTAAAATAATGCTGAAAAAATAAGTATTTGTCGTTTTGGGTCGGGTTTAAAACTATTTATCAAAATGGTGTCCACGTAGGCTCGGGTTTTCAAAACCTGAAATACGGAACAAACACGCCATTCCCAATGGCGTGTCTTTAAATTTTTTTTTTTTTTTTCTAAAAAAAAAAAATTTTTTTTTTAAAAAAAAAAAAAAAAAAAAATTGTATTGTTCATAGACACGCCATTCCCAATGACGTGTCTCTGTAAGAAAACCCGCCATTCCCAATGGCGTGTTTACTTTTAGTCAATTTTTGTAAGTTTGCATTTTCCTACTCACTAGAAACACGCCATTGCCAATGGCGTGTTTCCTCCGTGTTTTTGGTTCGCGAAATCCGAGCCTACGTGGACACCATTTTGATAAATAGTTTTAAACCCAACCCAAAACGACAAATATTTATTTTTTGAACATTATTTTAAAAATGCTTTCTTTATATGTCCACCTTTTTTTCATCTTTTCTTACACGCCTCATGGATTCATGGGTGGGTCGATTATGGAAAAACGGACTTGACTCGAGTGACCCGATCCCAAACCTGAATAAACCTGTTCCCATGAAATTCTTTAATTGAAAACATGGTTGACTTGTTGACGCCTCGAAGAGGTGGCAATGGGCTAGCCGGTCGTGTGTGCCCTCCAAATTGACCCGGCTCAAGCACGGTGTATAGGTCCATTAGGTCGCCCCGGCCCGCCCAACACCCACCCCCGCTGTTAGACCTGGCAAACGGGTCAACCGGGTCGGGTTCGGGTCGGGCCAGTTTGGGTCGGGTCAGTTCGGGTCTTTCGTTGATTTCGGGTTAATTCGGGTCGGGTCGGGTTATTTCGGGTTTCGGGTTTGTTTCGGGTTAGTTGTCGGGTCCGTTTCGGGTCAACCGGGTCGGGTTGTTTCGGGTCGGGTCATTTTCGGGTCAAAGAATAAGAGACAAAAGGCCATTTTAAGTCTTTTTGGTTCAATTAAAGTTATGTTTTGTCGGGTCATGTTCGGGTTGAGTGATTTTGGATCGGGTTATTTTCGGGTCGGGTCAGTTACGGGTCAAGAAAGATCGGGTCATGTTCGGGTCGGGTCGGGTCTAATCGGGTTTCGGGTCACATTCGAGTGTTGTAGTTTGGGTCAATTTCAGGTCACGGGTCGGGTTGCTCAGGTCGGGTTGCTTTTGCCAGGTCTACCCGCTGTGGCCCGCCCTTGGCCCGACCAAAATCAGGCTCGGGTTGTGCATGGCCCGTTGGCTAGGTCGTGCTTGACCAGTGGACCGGCCCAATTCCATAGTGTTTTTTTTTTATTTTGTTAAAAATTGGTTTTTATTTATAAAGGAAAAATTGACAGGAATAATCATACCTTTAAGTCTTCTTCCAATAATGATTCCACCTTTTAATAATCCGAAAATGATCCCACTTTTTTACCCATCTTCTTTAAACAATCCCTTTTACCTACTACCTGCTCTAACGGTTTTAAGACTCTTAAATCGTTATCTTTTCCTAATTTTTAAGTTTTAAACAACCACTATAATGATATTTTGTTGTTATGTTTTATTTTATACTTCCTCCCCTCTGTTATGATTTTCCCATTTACTTTTCAAAGGTATAGCTTGAAAACTTTGGCCTTACATACACTAAAAGTTATAAAAGTTTGTAGTTTTACATAATTACATTTGTTATCAAAAAATCTTTTACAAATTTATATTTTTAATTAAAAAATAATAATATATAAGTATAATACATCATGGTCAAAGTATCATCTCAAAGTCCGTAACAAAGATAAATGGGAAAATCGAAGTCGATAGAAGGAAGTAAAATTTATTAAACACCCTCATTCCCAAAATCTTGGAATTGCCACTGATTAAAGCGGGTTGTATTACTAATGTTGCAACTCTTGCCAATTATGTGTGGTTGCTCTACTCACTGGATCCGTTGTATCGTGTTCTACTTTTTAATACACAGAGGGATTACTTTTCTAGAAAGATTTGTTATTGAATTTTATAATGTTGGTTATTAGTGTTCATAAAAAAACGGAATTATTAAAGTTTATACGGAAATTAAAAAGTTATATATATATAAAGATTGAAAAAAAAAAGATAAAAGATGATGAAGAGAGTTTTAAAAGAGGGAGAAACGGATGGTAATGAAGTAAAAGAAAATAAAGAAATTTATAGTGTTACTCATATTACCTACTATAACAAGTCATTTTGATGAGGGGATTGTTTAATGAAGATGGAGTTAAAAGGTGAGCTTATTTTGGGATTATATAAAGGTAAGAACATTCCTGGAAGATTGACTAAAGGTGGGATTGTTCTTATCAATTTTTTCATTTATAAATAAATAATTATGTTTAATAAACGTATTTAATAAGTATTTAAATGTATATCTAATTAATGTATTTAATAAGTATAATTGTTTATTTTGTTAATTTGGATTTTTAATTAAGTTTAATTGTATTTTTCGTTGAACTATAATTATAAAATTTAGTATAAATAATTAGGATGTAAAATGTAAGTCAATAGATGAGATGAAAAAAGAATTTGAATTCCATCTAGTGTTATTTTAATTAGGAAAACTTTATCTTTAAGTTTTAAAATGACTTATGAAACTTTATGAGGCAATTATTTACGCTCAATTATTAGTATTAATAATGAAGTGTTTTGTATTGAAAAGCTTTCTTATATTGTAAGGACACTCTCATATACTCCGTAAGTATGTACTCGATTTAATTGCCTCGATTTGCTACCATATCAAATCCCTAAGTTATTGGTTCGGTCAAAGCTTTGATCGATCTCAATCGAACTGATCTGAAGTGACTAAATCCGAGTTGATCTCAAACTCAACCGGCTTAGATTAGATGATCGCTTATGTTTTTTATTAGTTTCTTGGAAATTATATGATGTATCCTCGATTTTCTTTGGTTTTCTATGGTGATACACTTTTTTAATTATATGGCGTATTCTCAAACTTTATACATTATCCTACACAATCTTAATGATTGTCTCTCCTAAGTTAGTTTCTTATTTGATCTATTAATTCGTCTCTTTACTGTTCAACAGACTCAATTACTTATTAGTTCACTGTGTAAGAATTATTATTTAATTCTCTGTTATGTGGACCTAATTACCGATGTCAGTCACCTTAATTAATAACGGTTAAATATATTGTTTCGGGTTTTTAGTAGGAGTCCTAGTTTAAGTGGATTAAGGTTAATGTTTACAGGCCATTAACATATCAGGCCCACTTATCTTATTAAGCCCCTCCTGCCACCTCTTTATATAAGCAACATCTGTTTGTGCTTTAACCTAATTCATTCATATTAAGAGACACACATAAAAAAAGTGAATTAGAGAATAAGGAAGGCAGGAGAAGGCAAAACAATAAGGGTTCATCTTTTATCTTTCTCAAGTGATTTTATTATCAGATCTAATGGCTACGTCACGTAAGTACCTTTCAGTAATTATTACTTTAATCAAGATCCTATAATTTATGTTTACATGTGGTAACAGAGCAGGATTGTGATTATAGTTATAATTCTAATAAATGTTTTGATTATAATTTTTATGAATGAATTTAATGCTTTAATCATGATGTTGTAATGTTCATTCATAATTGATTGTATACCCTTATGATAGATAAAGTATCCTTATATCATGATCGTTTCCGCTGCCCTAATCGAATTATTTCGTTTTATTTGATTTATGATGATTATTATATGATTTATGATGATTATTTGCGCTGCCCTAATTCGATTTGTATGGTTTATTATGATTATTGTTTGCGTATGAATGTCGTATGATCTATACCATACTTGATCGAGCTAATGCTTCACTCGATCGAGATGGTTTATTCTGATGTTGCTCGATCGAGCTAATGCTTCACTCGATCGAGACCTTTTGTCTTGATGTTGCTCGATCGAGCTATTATCTACTCGATCGAGTTAATGTTTGTCCTCAATCGAGCTGCTGATGTACTTGATCGAGGGGTTCTGCTTGCTTTGTTCTCGATCGAGCTAAAGTTGTTCTCGATCGAGGTGCCTTTGTTTATTTTCTACTCGATCAAGCTGATGTCTTACTCGGTCGAGGTCTGCCCGTGTTGGTTCGATGTTTAATGTTTGTTTTCATTGTATGCTCGTATAATACTATGTTATTATGCTTATAAAATTAATTTAAATTATCATATTTTATGTAAGCATACATTCTTATTGTAAAATAATTATATCTTATGTATCGATTAAAGGAGATCTTCGCATTATGACGAGTTGAAATTCACCACAGTGATTTCATCTCGTACGCGATCAGATCTCATAATGTATTAAATTGGGTATTCACATTATGTTGACGTTCACCACAGTGGACTCAAATTATGCAGTGAATATCCGACTAAGCATCTAATGGGGTGAAATAACTTGTATTAAGGTTTTACCCACAGGTAACCTGACATTAAAGTGAAACACTCATTAAAGAGAGTATACTTGATTATGTAATTAAGCATGCGTAGGTTGTTCACAGATACTACACTTGCTTAATGAATGTTTATGAGTTACTCATTTAAGTTTCAAGTCTTAGTCATAATTGTTATTGTGTGATAAACTCAAAGCCTAATGTTCTGAGCATTGTTCATAATTCAGTACCGTTTCGGAAATGCGACAATCTTTGTTTAAAGTTCTTACAACTTACCACTGCACCAAACTTTAAGTCATCCATTTCGGAGACAGGCTGTACTACAACCAGTAAGTACATGGAAATCATTAAGGAACGCTTTGAGACTACCGATAAAGCGGTAGCTGGAAGGCTTATTTCTGAACTTACAACTGCTAAGTATAATGAGAATGTTACCACCATGCAGCAACATGTGTTGCACATGACAAATCTGGCAGCTAAGTTGGGAAAAATGGGCATGAAAGTTAAGGATCCGTTCCTCGCCCAGTTTATAATTAACTTTCTGCCTGATAAGTTTGATGTTTTTCATCTTCATTACAACACCATTAAAGAAATTTGGAGTGTTAATGAATTGACCAATAAACTGGTTCAGGAAACAGCAAGAATCAAACAGAAAGATGAGGCTGATGCCTCAAGTAAGAATGGTGGTTTACCCCAGGCAAATCATGTGCATCATGTAAGCGGGAAATCTAAAGGTAAGTTTAGAAACAGAAAGGGCATTAAGTTAAGCCCTTCTGATAAACCGTCTGCATCTGGCATAAAGAAGGAAATTAAGTAGCAGGAAAGTTGCTTTTTCTGTAGGAAACCTGAACACTTTCAGCAAGACTGCATAAAGCGTAAGAATTAGTTCGAAAAGAAGGGTAAGCCTTTGGCTTTAGTATGTTTCGAATCAAATTATGTTGAAGTTCCTTCTAATACATGGTGGCTAGATACAGGCTCTAATGTACATATTTCGAATACCTTGCAGGGATTCCTTACGACAAGAACCATAAATCCAAATGAGGCCTCCTTATATATGGGGAATAAAGAAAAAGCCTCAGTAGAAGCCATTGGAAGATTTAGCTTGGAATTAAGCACTGGATTTAAGTTGATTTTGGAGGATACACTTTATGTTCCCTCCTTCGGACGCAATTTAATTTCAGTTTCTAAGTTAGATAATAATGGTTTTAAATTATGTTTTGGACAAGGTTGTTTCAGTATGTATCGAGACAATATTTTTGTTGGTTCTGGGATTTTAGAAAACGGACTGTATCGAATTTATTTAGATAAATTGTTTTCAGAATCTCTTTGTGTTTCTCATAATGTTTCTCTGCATAATAATGTTGGTTCGAAACGTGGAAGGTTTAATGAAAGTTCCTCCTTCTTGTGGCATAAACGTTTGGCTCATATTTCAAGAGAAAGAATGAACATATTGGTTAAAAACAATATGTTACCTTCTCTTAATTTTACGGATTTTGGGACGTGTGTGGAATGCATTAAAGGTAAGCAAACCAAACACACCAAGAAAGGGTCCACAAGAAGCACTGCTCTATTATAAATTATACATACAGATATTTGTGGTCCATTTGATGTTCCCTTCATGAGCGGAGAGAAATATTTCATCACCTTTATAGATGATTATTCACGTTATTGTTATCTTTACCTTTTGCATGAAAAATTTCAATCAGTAAACGCTTTAGAGGTTTACATTAAGGAGGTGGAAAGGCAATTGGGAAAGAAAGTGAAAATCATAAGGTCAGATAGAGGTGGTGAATATTATGGCAAATATGATGAATCAGGACAACATCCTGGTCCCTTTGCAAAACTCCTTGAAAGTTTGGGTATTGGCCCTCAGTACACAAATCGTGGTTCTCCATGGATGAATGGTGTAGCTGAGAGGCGTAATCGAACTCTATTAGAGGCTGTGAGGACAATGATGAGTAATACCAACTTACCCATGAAGTTGTGGATGCATGCCCTTATGACTGCTGTGTATGTTGGAAACCGGGTCCCTAGTAAGGCAGTTTCAAAGACACCATTTGAACTGTGGAAAGGGTGGAAACCGAGTCTTCAACATTTGCATGTATGGGGATGCCCAGCAGAGGCACGCATTTATAATCCACATGAAAGGAAACTCGATCAAAGAACCATTAGTGGGTTCTTTATCGGCTATCCAGAAAAGTCTAAAGAGTATAGGTTTTACTGTCCTACACACAAAACAAGAATTGTGGAAACCGGAAATGCCAAATTCCTTGAGAATGGCGAAGTTAGTGGGAGTGATCAAGTAAGGGATGTCATAGTCAATGAAGTTAGGGTGGCAATTCCAGCTTCTTTGCCCCCAATTTCAATTGATGAAGTTCCACATAATGATAATGTTGACCCAGTCAATATTGTGGAACCTAACGTTGATGACCCTCCACTCCCGAATGATAACATTGCCACTGAAGTTGTTGATACAGCCCTGAAATAGTATTAAGAAGGTCCACAAGACCTAGAAAGCCAACTACTTCAGATGACTATGTATATCTACAACAATGTGAATTTGACATTAGTATTGATAATGATCCGGTTACGTTTTCACAAGCTATGAATTGTGATGATTCCGATAAATGGATTAATGGCATGAAAGATGAGATGAAGTCTATGGCTAAGAACGAGGTCTGGAAGTTGGTCAATTTACCAGTAGGTCATAAGGCTGTCGGCTGCAAGTGGGTCTTTAAGACCAAGCGCGACTCCTTGGGTAATATTGAACGACATAAAGCCAGAGTGGTAGCTAAAGGCTTTAATCAGAAAGAAGACATTGATTATAATGAAACCTTCTCTCCAGTTTCTAAGAAGGATTCATTACGGATCATTTTAGCTTTTGTAGCTCATTTTGACTTAGAGCTACATCAAATGGATGTGAAAACGGCATTCTTGAATGGGAGTTTGAAAGAAGAAGTCTACATGGCTCAGCGTGAAGGCTTCATTATTGATGGCAAAGAGGACAAAGTCTGTATATTAAAGAAGTCCATTTATGGACTTAAGCAAGCTTCTCGACAATGGTATATTAAGTTCCATAACACCATTACCTCCTTTGGGTTTCAAGAAAACACTGTTGATCAGTGTATATACCTGAAGATCAGTGGGAGTAAGTTTGCATTTTTGGTCTTATATGTCGATGACATACTTATTGCAAGCAGTGATTTGGGACTATTACGTCAAACTAAAGATTTCCTATCAAGCAACTTTGAGATGAAAGATATGGGAGAGGCGTCCTATGTGATCGGGGTGGAAATATCTCGAGACAGATCACAAAGGACATTAGGGTTGTCTCAGAAAGCCTATATCAGTAAAGTTTTAGAAAGATTTAACATGGTAAAATGTAATCCCAATGATGTTCCTATTCAGAAAGGGGATAAGTTCAGCTTAAGTATGTGTCCTAAGACTGAGCTAGAACGAAATACCATGAAAAACTTTCCTTATGCATCTCTGGTTGGAAGCTTAATGTATGCGCATGTCTGCACAAGACCTGACATAAGTTTTGCAGTAGGTATGTTGGGTCGATATCAGTCCAATCCTGGAATGGGTCATTGGAGTGCGGCTAAGAAGGTTTTAAGGTACTTGAAGGGAACAAGGGACAAAATACTCACTTATAGACATACTGATCAGCTTGAGGTTATTGGATATGCTGACTCAGATTTTGGAGGATGCGTGGGCTCAAGGAAAAGCACTTTTGGTTATGTGTTTGTTTTAGCTGGGGGAGCAATCTCTTGGAAAAGTGCTAAACAAACAATTATTGCCTCATCCACTATGGAAGCTGAGTTTGTAGCGTGCTTTGAGGCTACTATTCAAGCTTTATGGTTGCGGAATTCTCTTTCAGGGCTTAGTATTATGAATTCTGTTGCAAGGCCGTTGAGAATTTATTGTGATAATACCGCAGCTGTCTTCTTTTCGAAGAATGACAAGTATTCTAAAGGGATAAAGCACATGGAAATGAAATACTTGTCAGTTAAGGAGGAAGTTCGAAAAAACACTGTGTCAATTGAGCACATTATGACTAGTGCTAATATAGCAGATCCTTTAACTAAGGGATTACATCCAAAGACATTTTTGAAGCATGCTATTGATATGGGTCTGGAGGATAATCATTAAGGCTTTTCTTTTATGTTTGGATCATGTTGGTGCTTTGTAATGATGACACTTATGTTTTGATTAATCGACTTATGTTTTATTATGATGATGATTTCCGAACAATTTTTCTGTATCGTATTATTGTTATTGTATACATTATTGTTGCACGATTAACAGAATCGGTCCTTTTCCTCAAGGACATTATTTAGGGATTATGTTTGCTCCTTGTACAGACTGATTATTCTAAGTGATTGGTCCGTAGTATATGGAAGGACCACTTCTCTTTTATAGTAGTGTCTCCGCCATGACTCAACCAGTTGTTCAGGGATGATCAGGATAATTAAGATAAACCCATTATGTGTTCATTTAACCGTCTACGCGCCTTATGTTAAAATTAAACGTGACATTATGTTTTAATCAGTAATATGCTCCAAGTGGGAGAATGTAAGAATTATTATTTAATTCTCTGTTATGTGGACCTAATTACCGATGTCAGTCGCCTTAATTAATAACGGTTAAATATATTGTTTCGGGTTTTTAATAGGAGTCCTAGTTTAAGTGGATTATGGTTAATGTTTACAGGCCATTAACATATCAGGCCCACTTATTCTATTAAGCCCCTCCTGCCACCTCTCTATATAAGCACACATGTTTATGCTTGAACCTAATTCATTCATATTAAGAAACACACATAAAGAAAGTGAATTAGAGAATAAGGAAGGCAGGAGAAGGCAAAGCAATAAAGGTTCATCTTTTATCTTTCTCAAGTAATTATATTATCAGATCTAATGGCTACATCACGTAAGTACCTTTCAGTAATTATTGCTTTAATCAAGATCCTATAATTTATGTTTACATTTGTTACTACTAGCCGTAATAATGCATTGCTGAATTTGCATGAGCTATAAATATTTTGGTACTAATAACTGTAATACTGCATTGCTGAATTTGTATGAGCTAAACTAAAGCCCACAATCAGAAAACGAAAAGCTAAAATTATTAATGTTCTTTATGGGAGTCAAACACAAGATTTCTTGTTTAGTTTACGGAGACTTAACCATTGAATCACTCAAAGTTTGATGCTTATATCAAGAACCAATAATAATTTATTTATCTTGGAAACTTGGGATATGGCAGTTGCCCTTACGTACCTAGCCCCAGATTCGCCCCTGCATGCAGACGTGCATAGTCACATTTGTGTAATAAGTTGCGATTGATTGATCATAGTTATTATGATGTGAGTGTCGTGTGATGTGTTGTTTATAAAGTTTATGATCCGTTGCGGAGTCAGGAGTTGAGCAAAATTTTAACATGGTGCTTCTTTAATTTTATTGTAATTTAGAAATATCCAGAAAATTATAAATAAAGTACAGAAGTACTATTGAAAATGTTCAAACTTTTATTTTTAGTTCATATTTTTTATTAGTTTTCAATTTGCTAATCATTGTCGCGTCATCAGAACTTAACATTCCGTTAACAGTCGTTACATTAAGGGGTATCACAGGGGGTAGACCTGGCAAAACCAACCCGACCCGAATGACCCGACCCGTGACCCGAAATTGACCCGAACTACAACACCCAAATGTGACCCGAAACCCGATTGGACCCGACCCGACCCGAACATGACCCGATCTTAATTGACCCGTAACTGACCGACCCGAAAATAACCCGATCCAAAACCACTCAACCCGAAAATGACCCGACAAAACATAACTTTAATTGAACCGAAAAGACTTAAAATGGCTTTTTGTCTCTTATTCTTTGACCCGAAAATGACCCGACCCGTAATAACCCGACCCGATTGACCCGAAACGGACCCGACAACAAACCCGAAACAAACCCGAAACCCGAAATGACCCGACCCGACCCGAATTAACCCGAAATCAACGAGAGACCCGAACTGACCCGACCCGAACTAGCCCGACCCGAACCCGACCCGGTTGACCCGTTTGCCAGGTCTAAGTCAGGGGGCACAAAAATGAAATCTCAAGGACACTATTGATAGATTCTTAAAAGCATGGGTACATTTAAAACACTCATGAAATTAAGGGTTATCCTGAAAAATTCCGTTAAATAATTATTTCAAGCGTGAGAATAAGACTACTAGCTTAATTTGCCACATCATATTTCAAGCTAATTCACTTTTAAGCTACAAAGTACCCCAATGGTAAAGCTACTAGTTTTGTGACTTAGCTTTTCATATGCGTGTATTTAAGTGGTAGATATTTTTATGTGGGTCTATTTAAGCTAGTAGCTCCATGGAGCTAGTAGCTCAAACTAAGCTAGTCTATGTGAAGCACTTAGACCTGGCAAACGGGTCAATCGGATCGGGTTCGGGTCGGGCCAGTTCGGGTCAGGTCAGTTCGGGTCTCTCGTTGATTTCAAGTTAATTCGGGTCGGGTCATTTCGGGGTTCGGGTTTGTTTTCGGGTCAGTTTCGGGTCAACCGGGTCGGGTTATTTCGGGTCGGGTCATTTTCGGGTCAAAGAATAAGATACAAAAGGCCATTTTAAGTCTTTTTGGTTCAATTAAAGTTATGTTTTGTCGGGTCATTTTCGGGTTGAGTTATTTTGAATCGGGTTATTTTCGGGTCGGGTCAGTTACAAGTCAAGAAAGATCGGGCCATGTTCGGGCGGGTCGGGTCCAATCAAGTTTCGGGTCACATTCAGGTGTTATAGTTCGGGTTAATTTCAGGTCACGGGTCGGGTCATTCGGGTCGGGTTGCTTTTGCCAGGTCTAGGAGCACTCCAATGGTTAAGCAAGTTGTATGAATTTTTTTTAATTTGCAAGCAAGTCTTTTTGCTTAACCATCGGAGATTCTCTAAATCAATTACTCTTACTTTGGAAAAACAGTTTGTTTCCTTGAAAACGGGTAAGCTTATCTCTTATAGGGAAGCAAATGAGGATCTATTTAGTTCCCCACTTACCCTTTCACTTGCCTCCTTATGAGAGAAAATCCCGACTCATTTTTATTCAATACGAATATACCCCATTTTCAATGAGAATTTGAGTTGGAAAAATGAAAGCAACGATACCACTCGAAAACGTAACGCAGAGGATGTAATTATGTAAGCAATGTTAGAGAATAGAGACTACTGAAGCAAGGCTTCATCAGCACGTCTAATTGAAGACGAGCACTATCCGTTAAAAGTTAAAGATGGATAATGCCCTTTCACAATATGTAAGTGGGAGGACAAGTGGAGGATACATTTGTCATCCAATTGTCTTCCACAGTTGCATATTGTGAGAAGGACACTATTTATCTTCGGCTTATGACGGATAATGCCCGTCTTTAATGAGAATTCGGGTGGCTTCATATATGACCATCAGTCAACTATAATGTGCGTAAAATTCAACAAAGATATTAGGCCCCAAAATTGTGTGGGCTTGTTCGCTCAAATATATAGTTAGGCCTTGGTGATATGCATTTCGTTAACAGTACTAAGCTAAGATGATCATATATTCATATGATATGAGCCCACCAACTTGTATTATTAGTTTGTCATCGATAGTTTGTTATCTATTTATTTTGACACAAAAATCAAGAAAACTAAAAAAGGAAGAGAAATTAGAAATTGAGGTTTTTCAGGATCTCGAGGGAGGGGTGGTGTTAGACGCAACTCTTCGGGCAGGCGTGGAAGGTGGTCGTGATGGGTGGCACATTAAAGAGGGTTTAAAGTAAAATAAGGTAAAATCCTCTTAAACACTCGTAAATATTGGACAAAAAATTTATAGTCGATGACCAATAATTAATTTGCGGACGTAACTATACGTGTCCCTAAAGACGTAACAAATAAGAACTAATAATCTTCATTCCAATAAAATCGTAATGCGTGATTATACTCGACCACATGATCCAATTCATACAAAACATTAATTATTTTCTTTATATATATATATATATATACTACATTTAATATAATACAAGAAACAATAATCAAGAAACCCTCAAAGAGTTACTTAAATACTAATAACAATAATCAATATACAAATAAATCAAATAGTATGTAACAATTAATAAGGACGTACAATTTTATTAATTAGCCATGCATGCATGCATTATTTGCGAACCCTAGTGCAAGTTCCCAACCTAACTTCTCCATTAAGAATAACTCCAATCTTAGCCATTTTACGCATAGCCGGACCAATTTTAGCCCCAAATAATGTAGGGTTATATGCCAAACTTTGAACAATTTTAGTTGTTTGAGGATCATATGCAATGGCTTGATCAATTTTCAAAGTACCTTTGCCCTCCAAAATTCTCTTGAAGTAACCATTGTCCATGACGAACTCGCTTCCTCGAGTTTGATCCAAGAATGCTTGATTGTTGGATGCGACACCACGAGGGCATGTCCTCTTTAGTTGAGCGAGGAAGGTCGGGTTTATGGTTGGGTCGGATCTTCCATTGGCACCTTGGTAGTTGTACAAACGGTCCTCGAAGCTTGGACAATGTGCTGTTCCGACTGTGTGGCAACCTGTGTTTGTAGGCCAAGACAAGTGGTTAATTAATATTAATAACCTAGAATCGAAACTTGGGTGAGAGTATTTAATTAAATGGCGGATTATCAATAATTAAGTTGATAAATACAATACATCTTTCTAAATACTTTATTCGTCCTAATTATTTACCTCCTCCGATCCAGACCAAATGTAACATTCACTTTTTAGTTGTAAAACTTTGAAAACTTTGACCAAGAATATATTTAAAATTATAAAATTTTGAAACACGAAATATATACACGTAGATTTGTTATGAAAAAATATTTCATAAATTTTTATTTTTTTCTTACAATAAAGTCCCGTATATATGAAGAAAATATAGTCATCACCGCCTCGTAGACTACCTAAAAGCAAGTGTTTAATTTGGCCTGGATCAGAGGGAGTATAACTTTTGATAAAAATAGGGCAAGGATAATGCTACTAATACGTACCATTTTTACTAATTTCACTCAATTTGTTAGAAAGTGAATAGTAAGATATCCATATAATTAGATAGCTTGTATTTGAATGACATTAGTAAAACGATAGCAACCTTATCGTTGCCTTAAAAATATCTCTTATAAAAAATAAAACGATGTAAATAAATGAACGAGGGGGGTAACTTCAAGTCAATAATTTGAAAGTTTATGTTTATGTTTATGTTTATGTTTGTACGTAACACTAACAAAATAGTAGACTTGTATGTATTAGTAGACTAAATCATCGTATGGTAGCCCAACTTGTATTAGACTATTAGTATACTGTAGACTATATCGTTTAGTAGACTGTATTAGTAGATTATATCAATTATAATTTGTAGTATTAGCTAAATGATCGTATGGTAGGATAAGAATGTCGGTAACTTGTATTAGTAGACTAGCTATATATTGAGTATATTATAATTTCAAGTTGAGAACTTAAGACAAAATAAGTCTATTCATAGGGTCCTTCATCCTCAACTTAATTCACAGATTATAAAATAATACCGTCTTATTACGTGAATTAGACATTTTATTAAACATTCGCTTATATATACAAGGTCTGTCTCACGTTATAAGATGATCTTACAAAATAAATGAGTGAGCTTTACGGTATTAATTAGGTACATACGAATAGACTTGGCAAAAATGACCCATCCGAATAACCCGATCGACACGACACTTAAATAGACCGAATTGAGGAGTCGCTATACGACATGACTCTATTGTTGATTATTGTAAACTGTCCATTATCTCTAAATTAGTCCTTAACAACACAAATCCAAATAACTTTATAACAACCGACTCGAGATTGACCTAGAACTCAAATTAACCGACATGACCTGAACATGACCTTGACTCGTTTGCCAGTTCTACATGGAACCATATATATAGTCCGAATAATTATTGAAGAGTGCATATTTACATATTAAAGCCAAAATTAAAGTGCAAGCTTAAAAATTTACCTAGAAGGACAACAAAGTCTTCAGTATTGAGACCAAATTGAGCAAAGAGGTTGATGGCGCTTGAGACTGGAATGTTTGATCCAGGAAGAGCGTTTTGTGCTTCAACTGCATTCGAGATGCGACCGTCTTTTCTTCCTGTTTCGACATCGTACCATTTTGCTCCACCCTACAGTAGTTAAGAGTGTATGTATCCGTTAGATATGTAACTTCGTACTTTTTCCATCCCAATTGTTTGTTTCCCTTTGACTAAAATACCGCTCATAAAAAAAATAAAAATTAAACAAAACAAATGATTAAGACAAGGAAGTACTTTTTTATCGATTATTTCAATTATACATACCAAATATACGGCAGATCTTGCTGCTAGGACAATGATATCAGCACATGAAACAACTCCGGGACAATATTTATCGAGTGTAACTTTAATTTCCTCTACGACGTCCAATCCAGCAACAGTTGAATCTTTGGCTGATGCCAACTCTGCGGTTCGGCCTCGTAGTAGAATCGATGCGTCACATCCCTAATCATAATTAAGAGAGAATAATTAGTATGCGTGAGATCAACAATAATCATTAGTAACATTTTTAGTGAGTAAATAGATGCCCTAAGAAGATCTCGTAGTATTGTTCAATTATATATGTAATTATGTACTAAGGTTTAGTAACTTTAACATTATGTAATTGAATATTTTGACATTTTGACTGAAATAAAAATAGAACGATTTTCTTAATAGAAGATACGTTATATGTTTAACGAGCCATATATATATTACTTACCCTAACGAAGCAGTCATGGAATTGGAGACGAATGAGATCAGCAACGGTATCTTTATCCTCGGTATAATGTTGCTTGACGATATAAAAAGCAGCTTCCTCGACATTGACCTTACCACACTTGCCACGGTAGTAGTTTAGTCGTAGTTCACCATAGCAATTGCTAACAAGGGTCATTAGTAGAAGCCCTAAGGCTAAAGTTGTAGTTGAAGAGCTTGCTCTAACCATGTTTAAGCTTCTTAATTAATTGATTAATTAATAAGTTGTATGATTTAATGATTCTTGTTATTATGGAAGAAGAACAAACATTCGTTGAGTATTTATAGGGGATTATTGGTAGTAATAATGGTATGTTATGGAGACCATTTCTTAATAATTATGACTTGTTTGCACGTTTAGATTATTACAGGGTTGAATTGATTTGGCATTTTATGATGTCTTTTCAGCCACTCAAATGGCCTTTTTAATCTTTATTAATCTCATTGACTTAATAATTACTCTATTAAAAATTTTAAAAATTGATCAATATCATACCGAAAAACTCGAGTAAAATTAAGTCGGCATTCAATTTAAATCCACCCGTATACTTATAGTAAAAGGCAAATTTTTATCTAAGCAGGTCAAATATATTCATATGAAAAGAATAAGACAAAAGTAGAATGCATATTTAACTTGATATTCATTTGTCCTATTTATCCATGTGAATGATATTTGACGCTTCATAAGCCTAACTGTAAAAATAAATAAAGATCTTCCACATAATTATATTATGAGGCCGAGTAATATCATCATTTAGTAATTTATTAAGTAACATTATAATTTAATTAACCATAAACGACTCTTAATAACAATTTGTAATTTGTTATGTCGTATGTTTTTGCAACTTATTTTAGGTTGTCATAAATGCATGGGCAATTGAAGATACAATGAATGATGGAGTTTATTAAACTACGCCGTCTATGGCTTTTTTCACTCGTAATATTGTAAGTGTGGCATACACAAACTCCCACTTCTTTGATTTTCTAATATTTAGAAACATTTTTATACTCCCTCTGTCTGGTCAATTGTTATCCTGTTATTTTTTAGGATATCTGAGTAAATTATTGTTCTTTCTATATCAGGAAGGTTTTTAATGAGTAATTTGGTCACCCAATGAGACTATTATCTACTTGTCATCCATTAAGTGGAACCACAAATGGTCCCCCCACTCTTTCTTTGATCTTTGTGGCGAAATAAAAAGATAACAATTCACCAGGACGACGGAGGAAGTACTACAATAAGATTTTTTTTTTTTTTTCGTATAAACCCTCAAGATAGATTTTGTTTTAATATAGGTATCTAATATCTATAATAAGATGAATACTTATTTGAAACATATTTTAAAACTTTTCTCTTGATCTTGTGTCCATATTTCACATCAAACGAATTGTACAATTATCAAGTAAAAGTACTAAATACTGCATCCCATTTATTGTATTAGACCATCAGACTTCTTAGATCTTCACTGCCTCGGTAATAAAAATAGGGTGACCTTAATGGCACTATGAAATCTACCATATGTCACTTAAGAAAACAGTTATAAAAACTTACCCTAGTAATGACAAATATAGCCCATAAAATTGTAAATAAAAATTTAATATATTTCCTTAAGTAGAATTAAAGTTAGAATTTATGACAAAATTACGCGTATATTAATATTATTAATGCTTGTTTTAAGCTTTTATTTCTTCTTTTAGACCCTTAAATACAACCTGGGTTGTATATATCATTTTCCTTAAAATAATCTCACATAATGAGTGGCAGGGTACATTATAAGTGTGACTTTATCAATTCCCTAAAAATATTCATGACTTACAAATATTCATAATATTTAGTGTAAACCAGGCCACCGTCGAGTCGTCAACAACAGTGAATAATTCCTTCGCCCACCGGTGTCTTTAGGTAGCTCGATATTAAAGCTTCACATACATTTAAAACAGTAGGTCTCCCTTGTGACGGGTCGGACCTTGCGACGAGTTTTTCCTCTAACAAAATGGGTAGAGGGAACATGTGGGGCACCCCCATGTGCTTCCCCTTTTCCCTTAAATGGGTCATTTGTGAGGGAAGTGGTACCCGTCGCAAGCTTGTGACGGATACTGCCCGTCACAAACAAGAATTTGTGCATTAAAAAATAAAATCAAAGGCGGTCCAATTTGCTGTTGTAACAAAGCTTATGTTTTTCTATACGTTAGTACCAACATGGTAACATGGCGTACCTAACTTAAAAGGTTTTGTCCAATTTCATATCCTATAATAATAACGGTTCTAACTACTTGTATATTATTCTATACCTTAAACTTATAATACTTAAAGTAAATGGATATGTTTTTCAATGTTTGTCATTTTCACTTTTCATTATGACCATAAGTAATTGACTTTCAACTCAACAAGAACGAAGTATTTTGAGTAGACTTAGAAAACTTGTATCAACAAATTTTTACCACAATCACTTAATTAGATTTTGTAAAAGATTTTATTTGTTTCTATCAGGATGTTTACCGTCGACAACAGTCCTAAGCCGTAAACGACGGGCAATTAAACTTGCTCCATTCAATTTTGTAAGGAACAAACTCTCGATCTCTGAGTTAAGAGATGAAGTGAACAGTCATAACACTACCCTCATAACTTAAAAGTATGGTTTTCATTTTTGTTTTAAAAAAATACTATATTCTTTGGGAATATTAAATTAAAAAGCATTTTTTTATAGAAAATATTTTTTTTGATTATTCAAGCATAATAGAAAATTGAACTTTGAACCAATCTTGTTGTTGGCCGTGGCCAACACACTTCTACAATCTGTCTTATTCTATTTTGATTTTTGAATTGATTATTTGATTACATGGTGGTAATTGAATTATCGATGTTCATTCTATTATTATCTTTTGTCTAGTGGCTAATAGATAGCGTATACGAGTAGTTTTCGATTGAATGATTTGCAATAATTTTTCAGTTTAATTGCACCATATTGTAGTTTATATTGTGGAAGCATATTGACACGGTATAATGGAGTAGGACTCCTTCTGTTTCGGTAAATTGTTATCCTTTCATTATGACACAAAAACCAAGGAAATAGTAGAGACTATTTATGGTTATACTTACTGGATGACAAGTAGACAATAATATCATTGGGTAAATTACTCATAGAAAACTTTTCTAATATAGAAAGAACAATAATTGACTGAGTCACCAAAAAAGAAATAAGATAACAATTGACTGGGACGGAGGGAGTATATAACAAAGAGGTATAATGAGAAATATTTTGGGTAATACAAGACCCTAAATTTCAATTGCATTAGCTATATGACTAACGGAAATAGGTAGTTCTTTTTTATATATCGGTTGATCTTTCTTAAGACGGCCTTTGTCTTAAGTTTATAAAAAGGTTAAATCCTATTTAGATAGATAGATAGGACAAATTTTTGGCTAGTCTCTAGTTATTTTGCTTTTGCCTCATCTACTTATTTGAAGCATTTTAGGTTTAACTCAGGTATATCTACCCTAAACAAGAATTTGTGATACTCACATGGATCGCTCTTTTGTTCGATTCATTTCGAGTATTATTAATAAAATATTTTTGTTAACTTAAAATATATGGCTCTTCCACATAGCGCCACATTTGTTAGACCATTACGACATTTAAGGAGTGCTAACTTCTAAAAGAATTTTATTACAAAATTGCAAATATCTATCGTAAAAAAAGCTATAAGAATAGTCAATATAATCCCCTATAGGCCTATATATAACACTCTTTTGAATATTTCCACTCAGTTTCCCGGCCAAATACTTTACATACTAAAATGAATCTACTTGCTATTTACTATTTACCTTAGAAAATATCAATACCCAATATGAAAGTTAATTTATTTCACAATATTTATCTCAATTATTTTATACCTTCTTATTTTTTTTACACAAATGCAACTGTATAAATTATGCTAACCCCACAATATATCAAAACTAAAAATAATATTAGTCTCTTATTCAATAAGCTTGATTTGGTTATGAACCTTGCTTTCAATGAAACAGAGTATCAATTTCTTGTAAGTAAGATACAAAAAAATGATAGTTGTATTATTTGTCCGAAAATACACCAGTCACTTTTAACGATATGTTTGATGCACTTTGTATTTGTAAATTGTTTTTTTTTTTTTAAATAAAATTATCTTACACAAAAGTTATTTAAGAAATAAAATTCCAATTAAGTTAAATACAAGTACATAGTAAAAAAAAAACTATATTTCTAACACCACATTCTACGAAAGCCGTGCAATTTACACGGGACGTCCACTAGTTATACAAATATGAGAATTGTGAGAGTTACGAATTATGATCGTGGAACAAAATTAGTTCATTGTTAACAAACGTTTAAAACCCTAATTATCAGCCGACGTTGCATTGTGCATCAATCGTAATCTTGCTAGTTGTCCAATTATTTTAGTGATGAAGTGTAATATCCAAAATTATTAACGACATTGATTTAAATTTGAGGAGGTCTAATGAGTATTTAAAATTTTAAATTAACTGATATATTTGTCCTCCATATATATGTGTTATACTCGTTGCATGCCCATTTGCTTAATGCTTAAGGTGTTTAATTGATGGGGTAATGTTGAGGGTGACATTCCCTAAAATTTCTCAAGGTGAGTGTGACACCCCCTCAAATTTCTCAAGATACATATGGTGTATAGCACATCCGATTTCAAAATAAAAAAAAATGATAAGATTTTAAAATATAGTTTTTCAAACGTGTGCCCGAAACATAATGAAAAAACACTACCCACATAATGATTCTCAAGAATATATTTGTATAAATTAATATTTTGTTGTAATTTTGTACATTATTTCTCTAATTAGCTTCTTAATGTGTGGCCTAAGGACACATATTTGAAAAACCGTTTAAAATAAACTGAAAACGATGTATGTTTTGACTTTTGCGTTGTCCTATTATCACATTCCCGAAATATAGTTGTAAGACTCTGTTTGGTAAGACATTTCAGGTACCCGTTTTGACCAAAGTAGCTTTCTTCACAAAATTTCAGATAGCTGTTTTATTTGCAAGTGTTTGATAAATGACAAGTAGCTTAATTGCCCAGATAAGCTACCTGAACTGAATCATTTGAAATTTCAAGTACCTGATCTTGAATCATATTATTTTTTTACCCCTTTAATTTCTAATACTAAATAGTTATCATACCTTTTTATGTAATTTCACAAAAATCAGCTACTTTTTCAACTAGATTGCCAAACATTGTTTATAAAATCAGCTACTTTATCAGCTCTTAATTTTCCAGCTACCTTTTCAGATTTCAGTTAACTTTTCAATTTTCAGCTACCTTATCAGCTACCTTTTCAGATTTTAGTTAACTTTTCAGTTTCAACAACCTTTTCAGGTTTTAGTTACATTTTCAGATAGTTTTACCAAACATAGCCTTATCTATTTCCGACCATTAAAGGGATGGGTTATTACAATGTACTTCGTACATTTTAAATTGACACGGTGTAAAAATTAATCTGTATACATGCCTATATGCGCTAATTTGGAAAAATTGATCGAGAGGAAGAAGAAAAATGATGGCAAAGAGTAAGTCTAATATTTGCAGTTATACTACCTCTGTTCGACTGTTTCAGTTAATAATTATCTATGTTTGAATTTCCCAGACACATAAAAAGACAATAGCTAAGTATTAACTAGGACGGGGGACTACTATTCAATGCCAAAAGCCAAAGTTGGTCATTAACATATGAAGAAAAGGTAAAAGGAATTATAAAGAGTCTATTTAAATTTCAGAAACTTAACAATCTAACACAAAGTCAACTATCGTAAAGTTGTATACATCGTATCAATGAAGATTGAAGAGTTGAAACTGTAGAACAGATTCTATAATTTGAACACAAATTCTCAAAGTTTTTAGTTAAAACTTTTAAGAAACCCCGTCTTGTTTCTCTTTGTTCCTACAAACGTATTCCCGAATAAACCCTCGCGATTGATTAGGAGAAGTGAGCTTTTTAAAAGAGAACCCCCGCACCTTCCTTCTGAGCAAAGGGACCTGCTCTTTCATCTGAAAAGTCACCGGCTGAGGAACGTGCCCACGAGGTCGAAGCAACTGCTTTATCAGAATCCGGATCCCTATCTACCAAAATTTTGACTTCTGGTTCCGGTGAATGAATTCTCATTTGTGACTTATTGTAATTTGAAACCAATACCGTCTGCTAAACCATTTTGTCATACTTAGACATATGGTATTTAACTATTTACTTAACAGGGCAAATAGGTCGGGTCATGTCGGGTTTGGGTTCGTTTGACATATAAATGGGTTATTTATCCTTTAACCTTATATCCCAATGCAACCTATTTGTTTAAATCGCAAATACACCTCAACTCTAACCCTACTGATTTAACATTCTTATACCCAACCCGGCCTATTTAACCCATTTATGTAAATAACTCATTTTATCTTGCTCAATCCATTTAACCCAAGTGATCCGTTTACCAAAAATGACCCGGTTAACCCAAATGATATGTTCAAATCCTTTCACATCTAAGTTGAATTAATCAAAGTGTGAAAAAACAATACTAAGACTTCATTTGTTAAATGTTATGCGGTAGTCTAGTAAAGTGTAGAATTTCAACATCTCGTTCGGATTTTTTAGATTAATCTACCTCTTTATAGTATAATATAAGGTCATACGGCCATATGTATGGTAGTCATGCAGTCGGGTCAGGTTTGACCCGGGCCGGGCTGACCCGGTGGTAGGTCGGGTTCACATGGTCTGACCCAGGCCAGGCCCGTGTGGGAGGGCGAGCTTGGCCGGGCTACTAGGGGGGTGACTTGGTCTCGGGCCCTAGACATGTTGTATTGTTTTTTTTTTCTCTAAAAAAGGCGGGCCGGGCTGCGAAAACTAAACTCAAGCCCGGCCAAGGGAGGAGCGGGTTGGACTAGGCCTGGCCACGGGCCATGTCAAATTGGGCCTGAATCGCGGGTCAGGCCGGGCTGACCCGCTCTTTTGCCCATGTCTAGCCATATGAGCTCATTAGATTAATAGGTCAACCCAACTTGACTTCAACTCGTTTAAATTGAATGGGTTATTCGTGTCTGGTTCGTGTCGTAAGACCCAATCCCTAACCCACCCATTTAACATTCGTGTCGTGTTTGTGTTAACCCAATTATTTAAATGGGTCAAAATGTCTTATCCTGAACCCGCTAATTTTGTGCCGTGTTCGTGTCGTGTTATTGGACATGGGTCACTATTTCTCAACTCTGGTATTTACTTGCATGGCTAAAGTTAATGAGTCCATATATTGTGTTTTACTTAAACTAGATGTAAATTCAGATCACAAGTTAATCGAAGACGTGCTTCATTGTTGACACAAATTCTCATTTGTGACGGACCGACCTGTCGCAAGTTTGCGACGGGTCAAATCACCCTCACAAAGAGCAAGTGGGTGGGGGGGGGGGCAAGTGGGGTGCAAATGGAGCCCCTACTTACCTTCCCACTTGCTCTTTATGAGAGAAATTTGACCCGTCGCAAGCTTACAACAGATCGCCCCGTCACAAGCAAGACTTATTTAATCAATGAACTATCACTCCCCGTTGTCTAATTGAAGATATAGTCCGTGGAATCAAGAGCAACAAATGTCCATAAGGGCACAAGGCCGGCAAGTGAAGGCTTATGCCAAATTAATTGGTAATAAAAGGAGTAATCAACTATTCCCCCTGAATTGTTGTCCTTTTATTTTGGTACAAATGTTAAGGAAATAGTGGAGGACTATTTGTGATTCCACTTAGTAGATGACAAGTGGATAATAATCTTATTGGGTAATCAAATGACTAATAGAAATATTCCTAATATAGAAAAGACAACAATTCACTGAGACACCCTGAAAAAAATAGGATAACAATTAACCGAGACGAAGGAATTATGTACCAATTTATAAATCAGTCCTCCTATTAGTTTTATCAATACAAGAATACGCTCAGAAACTAGTCTTCCAAAGCATATGCTGTTTGCATATAAGTATATAATGACACCCAAATATTTGTTCTTGCATTACAATAATGCTACTCCACATTATTTAAAGTACAATTGATCATCACATCCCTTTCTTTGCGACCTCTAGCCAAATCATCTTAATAAGCCCGTGGAACCAAAATTGACAAATTGTCCGCAAATCAGGAAACTTTTATACTAAAAATCAAAAATTTCTAAACTTAAATACTACTCGATACACAACCTACGTCATTGATAATAACTTGCTTGTTCTTGTTCTCAACTTGTATAACTACAATGAAACTGTCGCATGCGATAATTTGTTAGACTGCGTTATGGCACACGTTTCATTGATTTAGGGAAATTGTCGCATGACAGAGTGTATGAGATTGTCTGAATCGAAACAAAGTAAGTCTAATGTGAAACGCTTTTCAAGCCGTCTCTAATTAGATATCGGGTGCCCCATGCTAAATCTTAAAGCAGGGCCCTACTAATGTATCAGCGGCCTTATTAAATTAAATGGCTTAAAAGATAAGACTATCTTTATAAGTTTTATATTATAATAAGGTGTCGTTTGGTTCAACAAGTCAGAATGGTTTGGAATGAAGTTTCATAGTATGGGAGTATGAGGTTCTAAATCCATATTTGTTTATTTTTGTTTGGTTACCATAAGTTATTAAAGGATGGAATGAAGTTTGAATCCAAGGGAGGAGGGTGGGTTTGAGATTCCAATGGGTTGAGGCGTAGTTAGAATTCATTAGGTATCTAATTTCACTCCAAATCACCCCAAACAAACAATGAAATGAATCAAATCCATTCCAATCCATTTCAAAGTAGCCAACCAAACACCCTCTAAGATGACATAAAAATATACTCCCTCCGTCCTGGTCAATTGTTGTCTTATTCTTTTTTAGGGTGTCTTAGTGAATTATTGTCTTTTCTATATTAGAAATGTTTTCTATGAGCAATTTGATCACCCAATGAAACTATTGTTCACTTATCATCCACTAAGTGGAACCGCAAATGATCCCCACTCTTTCCTTAGTCTTTGTACCAAAATTAAAGGACAACAATTCTACGGGACGGAGGGAGTATCAAAGTGTAAAGATGACCGGGATAAAATTATATTAACTTAGCTCAAATTCTTCAGGTTCAAAATACAATTTGTCAAAAAAAAATGATTGCAGTTTTATAAAAAACCAAACTACGGAGTATTAAAAAGCAGCTAAAAAGACTTTACACAAGAATTTGTACTAGAAACAAGAGTTTGTCCGGCTATCCCATGTGAACAATGAGTCGAGCAATAATTTTTCTGATATGAGTGGTATTGTTTGGTCGTCCGTTCGAATGCAACTCCACCGGTATATCGAATCCATGGGAATTAAGTTCTCACATGAAATTCATGTGATTTTAGCAAATTCGTTTGATTGCCTACAAAAGCGCTCAATTACATAGAAGTGTTTGGAGGAGTTTGAAACTCCTTGGAATATTAAATTTGACATTTTGCCAAAAATGCCAACTAAACAAGTTTCTATGTTGTAATCCCTCATTTTCTTTTTTCCTTAGACAAGGTGACCCCCTTTCCCTTTATTTCTTCATCCTTTGTATGAATCACCTCTCAAGTTTGATTCATGACGCTTGTGATGATGGCTCTCGGACCTCTTTCAGACTAGGGAAACGACGAATGCCCATTTTTCAATTGTTGTTTGCTGATCACATTCTTATACTCCCTCCATTCAAGTCCAAATACAACATTTCTTTTTTTGACACTATTCATGAGTGAAGAGAATCTTTACGATTTCTTGTAATATGTAAGATAAAATATGGTCATGTGGGATCTTGTTTGATTCGCCTTTATAAGTACAATAAGAATATCAAATTTTTATATTTTTTTATAATGTAAAACTCGAGATATTTAAGTTACAATTCGTGCGTTGGCAAACGTGTAAAAGAGAAATGTTGTGTTTGGAATTGAATAGAGGGAGTATTTGGTAAGGTTTTTTAGTCTAATCTTCGTGCTTTATAAAACGCTCTTTATTCTTTCTATCTCATCTCTGACCAGCGTGCTAATTTCTCGAAAGCAAAATTTTCTCCTCCACGAACTCTTGTACTGATGGTATTGCTCCTTTTGAGTTTACCCTAGGCATGTCCATTTCTCTTGTTGCAAATAAGGGGCTTTTGAGCCAAGTTACTTTTCCTTCTTATCGTCCCACATTGATAATGAAGTGTGAATTGTATGGGTTTATATATCCCTTCACTCCTTACACTATCACTAGTGGTTTAAGGGAGACTCTTGTACAGGCTTGTGAGATACAAAACTCAGGTCGTACACGCGCGTGTGCCGTGCTTGTGCCCGGGCATGGTCTAGATCCGGATTTGGTATTTAGCAATCGCCTGCGGCGGACTGTGCCTATCTTTTTGGGCTTGGTCTTATCCGCATGTTTTTGTTTTGTTGCTTGACCTGTCTAGGTGCATTGTGAAACAGTTAGTATAAGTTATTATTTGGCAATCAACTACGGTGGGTTGTGCCTAGACCTGGCAAAACTGACCCGACCCGAATAACCCGACCCGATAAGGCTGACCCAAGACCCGAAAGCGACCCGGAATTACCTGACCCGAGGATGACCCGAAACTCGAATTGACCCGACCCGACCCAGACCCGAACCTTGACTGACCCGAAAGAGACCCGACCCAAAATAACCCGACCCGAAACTACCGACCTACAGAGAAACCAATTTGAAATGATCCTAAATGACCTGTCTAGGTGCATTGTGAAACAGTTAGTATAAGTTATTATTTGGCAATCAACTACGGTGGGTTGTGCCTAGACCTGGCAAAACTGACCCGACCCGAATAACCCGACCCGATAAGGCTGACCCAAGACCCGAAAGCGACCCGGAATTACCTGACCCGAGGATGACCCGAAACTCGAATTGACCCGACCCGACCCAGACCCGAACCTTGACTGACCCGAAAGAGACCCGACCCAAAATAACCCGACCCGAAACTACCGACCTACAGAGAAACCAATTTGAAATGATCCTAAATGACCTAATTTATTGTGATTATGGGTGATAATGAGGTGAGACGGCCCACATGCAGCTTAAGCTCGGCTTGTTCCAAGTCGGCTCGTGCGAGTTTGGCTCAACGCGGGCTTGACTCGAAAACTAACTTGATCATTTTGACATTAAAATGACCTAAAAAAATCGGATATGAATCTAAAATGTCCCGACCGAAAATGACCCATACCCAAAACTGACCTAAACCCGAAAGCGACCCGACCCGACCCGAAAGATTGACCAAACCCGAGATGACCCGACCCAAACTGACCCGACCCAAACCCGATCCGTTTGACCCATTTGCCAGGTCTGGTGCCTGTCTTTTTGGGCTTGGTCTGATCCGTGTGTTTTTGTTTTGTTAGTTGAACTGTCTAGGTGCATTAGTGGCTGAGAGTTTTACTCCCCACTATCAGCCTTGAGTCCTTGACTGCTGCGTTATTTTAGGAGCTCTTCCAGGCTCCTAAAACTAATTATATTTTTTTTACTATAAATAGAGCTCTTGGTGCACAGTTAACAACACACAACAACTCACAATCTCCTTTCTGTTTTCTCTTCCTCACTTAAACAATTCTGGGTAAGGTTTCTGCTTCGTTCCAAAGCTCATGGCATTGAATAACGAGTCTAGATGTTGTAGTGTCAAACCTTGGAAATTACCGGCAACTGCTTATCGCCCCCAGGCAGAAGCCCTTTTACCTCATCGCGGCAATCTAGTTAATTCTATTACTCCCATTCTTATTGCATTCTGAGATAACATATCCAAATCTTGTACTTGGATAAATACATGTTAAGATGTTAAGGCCATCAATATAATTCAAGCTTTATGCATATTATTTCTCTTGCACATAAGACCCATTCAGCTTAGGAACTATAAGAGTAATACATACATTTAGCACAACATGGCATTTTGGCATCGATGAAAATGATACAACATGAACTAAAATAGAATAATTCTTTCTTAATTCTCAATATTACATATTGCACGAAAGAATCTATAACACAAAACTTTGAAATAATTACATTTATTTAAAAGAAACAATGTAGTCCATCTGTTCATGGTCGTACAAAACTAGCCAACCACAAAACAAATATAGTACATGTTGCAATAAAATACATACATATACACGGATTATAGTATGTACTATCAACTTAAGTCAAACTAGACTCTTATTTGCTTAAATTTAAACAATTTTTTGTTTAGTAACATTATTAAGTATAGGAAAATGAGGTATATATAGCCGCTAGCCGGTGGTACTGAGTTTCAGTACTACGTCACATCGAAGAAAATGTCATTAGCGAACTTTCTTACAAGTTCCCAACCTAACTTCTCCTTCAAGAATAACTCCATATTGAGCCATTTTACGCATAGCAGGGCCAATTTTAGCAGCAAATAGTCCAGGGTTATATGCCAAACTTTGGACATAACCATATGTTAAAGGGTCATATGCAATCATTTGATCAATTTGAAGAACACCTTTGCCTTCTAAAATTCTTAGGTAGAAAGCATTGTCCATAACAAACTCACTTCCTTTAGTTTGATCCAAGAATGCTTGGTTGTTAGAATTCTTTCCAAAAGGACATATTTGTTGGAGCTCATAGAGTAAGCTAGGGTTTATGGACGGGTCCGATTTTCCAAAGCCTCCGAAGTTGTATAATCGACTCTCGATGTTTGGGCAATGTGTTGTTCCGACTGTGTGGCAGCCTGTGTTTATATGTCAAGGTAAATGATTAAATATATTCGTCATCTTTGTGCCAAAACCTTATGTAAGACGATATAATTACAGGACAGATAATAGTCAGAGGCGTCTTAAAATGAATTGAGGCCCGATGCACCACAAAAAAAATGAGGCCCCAAATATGAATGTACAATTATGCTGTACGGCGAGGTTTATATTAAATTTCATCAATAAAGCTTGTAAATTCAGTGGCCAAAACCAAAGGCCAGGCGCCCCTAATAATAGTGCATACATATTACTCTTATGAGTTCAAGATGTTGAGTTCTCCGCAGCGGGCTTATAGAATTAGGTGCATGAGACTGGTTCACAAGCAAGTGAGGTTCCATCCTAAAACCAATTGGTGATAGGAGGAGTAGTCCACTTACTTATAAGCTAGTCCATTCACTATTATTCTACCGATGTGGGATGGATGCCCCTTACACACATATGGGAAGAGACCTCAACACAAGATTAATTTCAAATACTTTTTTTTTTTTGAAATTTTTGGTTTAAAAACCAAACTTACTTTAAAAATTATGTGGCGTGCCTACAATATATAATGTCTTACAACTTAAACTCAAATATCTTTTAAATACTTAATAATGCATGTTGTCCCTACTAGGGGTGATAACGAGATGAAACAACCCTCGAACAGCTCGGTCACGGCTCGAGCTCGAGTTCGTCCCGTATACTTTACGAGTCAAGCTGAGCAAGCTAAGTCGAAGCTCGGCGTGAAAAGCTCGTGGGCCACGAGCCAAGAATCGAGCTCATCACGAGCCACGAGTCGAGCTCGAGCAATGCTTCAACTTTTGAATTCGAGCCCTACCTTGTTGAGCTCGAGCTCGAGCTGAGCACCCCTTGGCTCGCGCTTAGCTCAGTTCACTATCACCCCAAATCCCTGTTGGAAATAGGGGATATGATCTATTTGCTGCTTTTGAACAACACAAAATCCAACAATCCCTGCTACATATAATTAGAGTTTTAACGGTAATTGTATTTGATCTCTGGATTTTATCACTTAATTTGTTTGTTATTGACATTACATAACACATAGTCCTAAAATCATTTAGGTGAATGCTAATACAAATTTAAGCACCATTTATAGTTACTTACCAAGAAGGACAACAAAGTCTTCCGTGTTGAGACCATGTTGAGCAAAGAGCTGGATGGCGCTTGCGACGGGGATACCTGGTCCAGGAAGTGAGCTTTGAGCTTCACCGGCTATTGAGACGCGACCGTCTTTTCTTCCTGTTTCAACGTCATACCAATTTGCCCCACCCTGTTGTTATGTATGGTTTACATTAATAATATACTCATAATCGATCATATATGTTGAAATCAAATAGTTCTATGAAATTAAGTTAAGAAAATATCCTAAATAACTCGATAAATTATTTACCAAGTATGCAGCAGATCGAGCTCCTAGTACAATTATATCAGCACATGAAACAACTCCTGGACAATATTTATCGAGTGTAACCTTAATCTCCTCGACGATATCCATACCGGCCACTGTTGAGTCTCTTTCTGACCTCAACTCTGTGTTCGGTCCTTCTAGTAAAACCGATGCATCACACCCCTGTTCGTCATTAAAAATGATCAATTATTAAGACATCGATAAATAATTACTCTCTCTAGTTCAGCACATTTTTACGTTATTTTTGTGGAAAATAATTAGTACACCGTATTTTATTCAAAGATACCAAATATTTCTAACTGCTTTTGCTATTAGCAAAGGCGGTTATCTTTCTACAAAGAAAAGAAACATTGAGGGTTTTACGAGTCACTTATTAAGATATCGATAATATTTGCTCCCTCTAATTCAACAAATTTTTATGTTATTTTTGTTGAGAATAATTAGTATTTTATTCAAAGATACTAATTATTCTCAACAATTTTTGCTACTAGCAAAGGGGTTATCTTCTCACAAATAAAAGAAACGTTAAGGGTTTTACGAGTCAATTATTAAAAGATCGATAATAATTACTCACTCTAGCTCAACATTTATTTACGTCATTTTTGTAGGGAGCTTTTAGCACGCATAACTAGAAGCTCCCCTCTGCCACTAGCTAAGGCTGTTATCATTTTACAAACAAAAGAAACGTTGAGCGTTTTACGAGCTCTATTTTTTCAAGTATAAAGGAAGTTATAAGGGCGATTTTGATGCTGATATATGGGTGCGGGGAAGTAACTATGGCTTACCCTAACGAAGCAGTCATGGAACTGAAGGCGAACAAAATCAGCAACGGTATCTTTTTCCTCGACATAATGGTTTTTGACGATGTAGAAAACCGCTTCCTCAACGTTAATATTGCCACACTTGCCAGCGTAGTAGCCGAGGCGAAGCTCACCATGGCAATTGCCAACAAAGGTCATTAGGAGGAGCCCAAGGGCTAAACAAAAACTTGATCTAACCATGCTTAAGATTTCTTAATTAATTTAATTGGTTGTATAATATGAATTGTTATTGTTGTGAATGAATGAAGAACTAAGTTGTATGTCCAAGTATATTTATATATGATAATAATGGTAGTATTATAATGTCATGAAGAACATTTCTTTAGTTAAGTTTGCACGTTTGGAAAAGAAAAGAGGGTTGATTTCTTGACCTTGATTGAATTTGAATTTGGTACTTTATATTTCATAATATCTTACTTTTAAATATACAACTCGTGGTTGTTTTTATTTTAATTTTTCATATTTTCTAGTCTACTTATTTATAATTCCATTTTAGAAAATAACAAGGCACATATATACCTTTTTCCTTGTCATCTCAAATGCCACACGACTCGTATTTTTTTTACCCCAATTGGCAATTGCTCCAGTTGACTTTTTGGAGAAACTATTATTATTATTTTTTATTTTTATAAACTACAACTTTTATTATGATTAACAAGAAATTTGCATAGTATTTATTATTATTATTATTATTATTATTATTATTATTATTATTAATTTGCATCTTGCTTTTACGTTCTCATAGATGCATGGAATTTCAAGTATGTAGCGTGTCTGGATGAGGGGGAGCACCTTTAAGATGACGTCACTGAGTAATATCGAGTTTTGGTATCACTCTCTTATATATATTGATATCGTCCATTAAAATAATGAATTTTACAGGAGAGAACAAGATGTAACTCAAGTGATAAGAGTACTTTGACCCCAATCATGAAGTTGAGAGTTCAATTCTAACCTCTAAACATTATGCGTACATTTGAGTTAAAAAAAATGCAGTAGCTTCATTTCATTGTCATATCACCGAGTATTATTATCATTTGTTATGGACAACTTCAACCTTATTAGCAGCCATTAGCAGCCATCAACTGACAATTGGTGGACTTTGCTCATTGAAGACCTGGCCTGGCCTATTAGTTAAGAACTGATAATATATCAGCAAATTCTCATTTTAGATGTCATTTTTCCGTTTGCATTAAGACGGAGACGATATCATCATGCTGCAATAAAAAAACTGATCATTTTCTGACAAAATATTGTCGCTAATGTTATAGCTAAAATAATTCACTTAGGAAATTTTGTTGGGTAACCTGTCATAAAAAATTACGGAGACCTGTTGTAATATACTTGATTCCGGGCTTGATGATTTGGTTTCCCTTCATACGGCCTATTCTCGTCTGAAACCATAAGACGTAATTATGTAACCATTTTACAGTCTAATGTATGGAAAACAAGTTAGCATAAGCTGTAACATTGACTGTACCATCGTGGTTACAATTTACCATCATATGATCATACAACCCCGTCTAAAGCTTCAGACAAAAAGTGGCCGTCTGAAACAAAGATTTGCCTTGATTCCAATACATTGAATTTCATGTTCAAATTATGTCATGTTCTCTTGGGGGTAGTTGTGTTTGAACCTAGGTACTGGCGGTTTGCGTTTGTTGTTACAATAATTTAATTGGTCTTTGGTGCATGGTACGACCAACACAGGTATATATATACGTAGATCGTTAAATTACTCCTTATTTCTTAGGAAAATTAGCCTTCATACTATATATATAATGAAGAAATGACTACTTCAAACTCGTTTGCGCATTGGTCTGCTAGAATCCTACATCATGCACCTTGCACCTATGAAGGTCATTATAAATCACGTACTCCTCCGTCTCGGTTAATTGTTTTCCTTTTATTTTGCCACAAAGACCATGAAAAGAGTAGGACACAATTTCTGGTTATACTTAGTTCTATTAAGGAGTCAAATTAGTCATAAAAACTTTCTTAATATAGAAAATATAACAATTGACGGAGACACGCTAAAAGGAATAGGACAACAATTAACCAGAACGGAGAGCGTATAATATAACTCACGGATAAACTTATAAAAACAAGTTATGAGAAGTAGTTTTTATGTGTTTTAGATTTGTATTTCGTCCGCATTATGCCAATATACGAGTATATAACAAGGCTTTGTAGTAGTAAGGCCTTGTGTTTTTGGGCTTAAACAGGACCAACTAGTGAGCCAAAGGTACACATATCATCTTACTAGGGCTGTGTTACGACGGTGACGAGTACGGTCGAGCTGGAGGGGGGCACAAAAGGGCAGGGAACCGTGCCCGTTACAGGAGACCAAATATGCCAAAGATGAAGGACTAGTATTAAACAACTAAAACTTATTTAAGGCTTTGTAATTAAAATTAAAATATAATTACGAGACATTTAGGCCACAATTATCTACGTAATATGAAAGTTCAGTACGCGTTCAGAAATCAGAATCATTCAAACTCCGTAACGTGTTATCGGAACAACTTAATTAAGCTTTTAATTTAGTTAAATTTAGGTCCAAATCATACACAAAGGAAAACCTTATATACTAGCTAATCAGCTGAATAATTGACCCCCAAATCTTCATGACTGCCTAACAGCTTTTAGATGTTTGTATTATTGTAGTTTTATTGGACAATATGGTATCATTGAGTTTTCAACGAATCATTAGTATTAGTTTAGTTACTCAACAACTAGTATAGATCCCGGGCGAATGCGCGATTTTCAAAATTAAAATATTAGTGAATTTAACAATTACATCACTTGTATAATTCCAATTAAGATTTTTTTATATAATTTACTATTATTAATGTTTTGTATAAAGAGGTTGAAAAGAGAAGGTTCAATTCTTTTAATTATAATAAGATTTATTGGTTTACTGAAACATTGTTAACTTTTTTAAAAAAATACTCCGTATCAACTAAAGGCGTAGTATAGATATGAAGTAGTGACATAGGTAATACAATCACATAAGATATGTTTTGTTATAAATATACTTAGTATATGCTAAATAATATTTTTTTTTAAAGAAATAAACATGATTAAAATGTTCACATATTATGGAGAAGGGGAAGATATTAAGTTTATGTGTAAGAAAAAATATATACTCCGTATAATTTTGAAGTTTTTTTTGTTGTAGAACTAAAAAATCTCTATGAATACTATTAACTTGCAGTACATACGTTCGTATCAAAAGACAGAATAGTAGAATTATTAAGAAAGTTTTAGCCTAAAAAGTGTTTGTGGTCATCATGTTTGAAATAAAAACAGTAAAATATTTCTATCACATATACGTATATAATTTAATTTATGTAACAAAATCAAAATATCCTATAAATATATCTATAAGAATTGAAAAAATATTATACCATTTTTATAAAGAATAGAGTTATTTATTGTTTGGTATAATATGACCTAGTTATAGATATCATATGTAACTATATAAGGGAGTCTATCTATAGAATAACTCATTTAGACGGGAAAATTTTAGTAAGCTCTTAATCTTTTAGTATAAGGGCGGGGATGATACTACAAACATGGCCCAGGATACGTGGTACAAAACTCGTGAGAAAATGAAACATGACCCAATATGACTTACCGAACTGCCCAAATTGCAGCCTATAATACACGGTTTTCGGTATTTCGCGGTTCCGGGTCAGAAATGATTGTAAAACACATAAAGAACTTATTGGCCCAGATAAAGCTTCCACACAAATTTAGAGCATAAACATAGGAGATTTGCGGGTGTTAGTATGCGATAAACGTTTTTTGGGGGACTCGGTTTTTCGAGAAAATGGATAAATACTTGTTATCTGATAGTTTAATCGAACAAGGTAACTACTAACACGGCTCAAGACACGTGGTACAAAAATCGTGAGAAAATAAACGCAGCCCAGTACGACCTCCCGAACGGCCCAAATTGCAGCCTATAATACACGGTTTTCGGCATTTTTCGACCCCGGGTCCGAAATGCCTGTAAATCACACAAACAGTTTATTGGCTTAGATAAAGTTTCCACGCAAATTTAAAGCATAAACAGTGGAGATTTGATGGTGTAGGTATACGACAAACGTTTTTCGGAGGTAACTCAGTTTATCGTGAAAATGAATAAATACTTGTTATCTGTTGGTTTAATCGAACAGGGTAACAAAAAATAACACGGTGCAGGACACGTGGTACAAAATTCGTGAGAAAATGAAACGTGACCCAGTACGACCTCCCGAACAGCCCAAATTGCAGCATAGAATACACGGTTTTCAGTATTTCACGGCCCCGGATCAGAAATGTCAGTAAATTAAACAAACATTTTATTGGCTCAGATAAAGCTTCAACACAAATTTTAAGCATAAACAGAGGAGATTTGAAGGTGTCGGTATGCGATAAACTTTTTTCTGGGTAAACTCGGTTTATCGAGAAAATGGATAAATACTTGTTTTCTGAGGGTTTAATCGAACAAGATAACTACTAACACTGCCCACGACACGTGGTACAAAAATTAGGAGAAAATGAAACATGAGTCAATACGACCTCCCGAACGACCCAAATTACAGCCCAAAATACACGCTTTTCTGTATTTCGCGGCCCCGGGTCAGAAATGCTAGTAAATCACACAAACACTTTATTGGCTCAAATAAAGCTTCCAAAGAAATTTTGAGCACAAACGGGGGAGATTTGATGGTGTCGGTATGCGATAAACGTTTTTCGAAGGTAACTCGGTTTATCGTGAAAATGGATATATACTTGTTATCTGATGGTTTAATCGAAGAGGGTAACTACTAATACGACCCATGACACGTGGTAAAAAATTCGTGAGAAAACGAAACGTGACCCAGTACGACCTTCCGAACGGCCCAAATTGCAGACTATAATACACGATTTTAGGTATTTCGCGGCCCCGGGTCAGAAATGATTCTAAATCTCACAAACATTTTATTGGATCAGATAAAGATTCCACCCAAATTTTGAGCTTAAAGGAGGAGATTTTAGGGTTTCCGTATGTGATAAACGTTTTTCGGGGGTAACTCGGTGTATCAAGAAAATGGATAAATGCTTGTTATCAGATGGTTTAATCGAACATGGTAACTAATAACACGGCCCAGGACACGTAATACAAAAATCAAGAGAAAATGAAACGCGGCCCAGTACAACCTCCCGAACGGCCCTAATTGCAGCTTATACATGGTTTTCGGCATTTCGCTGCCCTGGGTCAGAAAAGCCTGTAAATCACACAAAAATTTTATTAGCTCAGAGAAAGCTTTCACGCAAATTTTGAGCATAAATGTAGGAGATTTGATGGTGTTGGTATGCGATAGATATTTTTCGGAGGTAACTCGGTTTATTGTGAAAATGGATAAATACTTGTTATCTGTTGGTTTAATCGAACATGGTAACTACTAACACGGTGAAGGACACGTGGTACAAAATTCATGAGAAAATGAAACGTGACCCAGTACAACCTCCCGAAAGGCCCAAATTGCAGCCTATAATACACGGTTTATCGTATTTCACAATCCCGGGTCAGAAATGTCAGTAAATCACACAAACATTTTATTGGCTTAGAGAAAGCTTCCACGCAAATTTTGAGCATAAAGGGAGGAGATTTGATTGTGTCGGTCTATGAAATACGAGTATGTTTTTCGGAGGTACCTCGGTTTTTCGTGAAAATGGATAAATATTTGTTATATGTTGGTTTAATCGAACAGGGTAACTACTAACACAGTGAAGGACACGTGGTACAAAATTCGTGTGAAAATGAAACGTGACCCAGTACGACCTTCTGAACGACCCAAATTGCAGCTTATAATACACGGTTTTAGGTATTTCGCGGCCCCGGGTCAGAAATGATTCTAAATCTCACAAACTTTTTATTGGGTCTGATAAAGCTTCCACGCAAATTTTGAGCATAAACGGAGGAGATTTGATGGTGTCGGTATATTATATACGTTTTTCGGAGGTACCTTGGTTTATCGTGAAAATGGATGTAAATGTGGGAAATATCGGTATATTTCGTCATTAATTTTACGGATTATAACGAAATTATAGTATATGAATTACGAGTCATAAATGAATTGCATAATATAAAATCATATGAATCTAGAATTAACCTTTGGTCCTAGCAAATATGGCCTATGAACAATATTGAAGTCGATATTCTCCTAATTGTTGCACCCAAGATGCTCCAAGATATGCCTTGCTTGTGCTAGAATTTTAGAGAAAAGTTACTGCTAATTTTTCCTTTTGTGATGATGAATGATAGAGAGAATTAGAGAGAAAAATCAGAATTTTTCTTGTGTTCTCTTGCTCTCTACGGCCGTGTACCTCTAGGGTTAGAAGGAGAAGACTTTTTCTTTCTTTTAACTCTCTTGTTATTAGGTTTTTGACCTAGTTACCATAAAAGAATAATCCAAGATATTTTCTTTTATTTAACTCTAAATAGCCGAATAATATGAGAAGAAAAAGACTATTTTTTTTCTTTCCTTTTTCGGTTATATTAGCATGTGATATAATATATACGTCAACTATAAATATCCGTATATTTATAATTTGCTAATTAAATATAACATTTTATGTTTAATTACGAATTAACAATTTAATTCGTTTAAGCTTATATTATATACATTGATTGAATATAACGGTTTATATTTAATTACGAATTACATTTAATTCGTCTCAGCTAATGTTATTTAATCGTTATTAAATAATCGTATCATCATTACATTGACTAACCTTTTAGTCATATACATCGACTAACCTTTTAGTCATTTAATAAGGCATCAATGTGATTATATTATTCATATAATCACATCTCTCAGGCACATCCTTTAGGTGTGACTTTTAGGGACCAGTTGATCACCGCCATTAAAATGACCATAACGTCAAACTCCTAGCAAGCCAACCGTTATCGATAAACGTTAATCAACTGATAAGAATACAAAGTATACCCTGTGAACCTGTAAGAGATTTATTCAT
This sequence comes from Heliosperma pusillum, assembly GCA_022085475.1. NCBI lineage: Eukaryota > Viridiplantae > Streptophyta > Magnoliopsida > Caryophyllales > Caryophyllaceae > Heliosperma > Heliosperma pusillum. The sequence continues at coordinate 50,138 of JAIUZE010045648.1, read as the reverse complement.
GTTATCACACTAACTGTGGAGGACACTAGCTCCAACAATCTCCCACTTGTCCTTACAAGTGTATGTGCGATAACCCGATTCTCATATCCATAAATTTCTCCCACTCAATGTAAAACAATTTGCAAAGTCCGTATTTAGAAAGGTCGCATTTTACAAGCGATCAGTATCAAGAGTGGTTTTCCCGACTAGAGAGTAACTTAACTGATAAACGAATCATTATTCGAGCATGGCCATGCATTTCAGTTACAACTCTTCGAGTGGCCCTGAGAAATAACAAAACCTGATAAAGGTTGGATATTTTCCTCAACTCGAATCCTGCAGATACAAGCACAGTATGAAATGACCCAGTGAAAATCTACTTAGCCTTCTGTTACGGTCGACCATGAGAAAGAAACCAAAGTCACCCAAAAACTGCCTTAATCTCAAGAGACAGTCGATAGTCAAAAGAATCGACTCTTAGGAACACTATGGACGTCATATCCACGACCTGGCACCGAATGTTCAAAAACATTTAGGACTCCATAACGTTGTCACGATGTCCTACGAGGTATCTTTATAACTCGTATCTGTGATCGATCAGTCAACCGTTTGACTTATGGCTCGTTGAACCCACCATCAATCAACTTCACAATATAATTGCTAGAGTTATCAGCTCATGTAGGCGATTACGGACGAAAACAATTATAATGTAATTCAGTTCACTTTGTGGTGTTCAATGTTGTCGTACAATCCACATGAAAAACAAAATATGAAATAATACGATGATGTTATAAATAGTGCATGAAAAAGATACATTTATCTAATCCACATAAAACAGCTACTACAACTCAGGAACACGTTTAATTCCAGTGTAAATAACGTACCCTTTAGGATTATCATTATTTTAAAGGTTTAGTGAGAGGGTCCGCGATGTTGTCATTCGAAGCAATCTTGTCTATCACTATCTCCTTTTGCTCCACGTAATCTCGCATCATGTGAGCCTTCCGAAATACATGTCTAGACTTGTTTCTAGACTTAAGCTCCATAGCTTGGAATATGGCACCTCTATTATCACAATAGATGGTGATTGGGTCATTCGAACTAGGAACTACAGTTAGTCCTTGTAAGACCTGACTCATCCATATAGCTTCCTTTGCAGCTTCCGAAGCGGCATAATACTCGGATTCAGTCGTAGAATCTGCTATAACACTTTGTTTGGAAGTTTTCCAACTGACCGCAGCGCCATTAAGAGTAAAGACGAATCCAGACTGAGATTTCGAGTCATCTCGATCCGTTTGGAAGCTAGCATCGGCGTAACCGATTGCGCATAACTTAGTATCTCCTCCATAAGTCAATACCCAATCCTTAGTCCTTCGTAAGTACTTAAGGATATTTGTAATAGCCATCCAGGGTGTTTCACCTGGATTGCCTTGGTACCGACTCGTCATACTCAATGCATATGCCACGTCTGGACGTGTGCATATCATGGCATACATGATCAATCCTATGGCTGATGCATAAGGAACACGACTCATGCGCTCGACCTCTTCCTATGTCTTGGGTGCCTGAGTTTTACTCAAATGCATCCCAGAAATCATTGGAAGGTATCCCTTCTTGGAGTTGGTCATGATGAACCTTTCAAGAATCTTATCTATATAAGACTCCTAACTGAGTGATAACATCCGTCGTGATCTATCTCTATAGATACTTATCCCCAATATGCATTGTGCCTCACCCAGATCTTTCATCTGGAAATGGTTCTTTAACTATACTTTTACCGAAGATAAGAGAGGATGTATTTCCCAATAAGAGTATGTCATCAAACATTACAATCTTAAGAGACTATCTTACTCCCCTCGACTTGACATAAAAGCATGGTTCCTCGACCGATCGAGTGAAACCATTCTCTTTTATCACCTGGTCGAAACGATGATTCCAACTCCGAGAAGCTTGCTTAAGTCCATAAATGGAACGCTTAAGCTTGCAAACTTTCTTAGGATTTTTAGGATCAATGAACCCTTCGGGTTGTACCATGTACAATTCCTCCTCCAAATAACCGTTTAAGAAGGCGGTTTTCACATCCATCTGCCAAATTTCATAGTCATGAAAAGCGGCAATCGCTAAGATTATCCGAATGGAACGCAGCATAACTACGGGTGCAAAATTTTCATCATAATGCAATCCTTGCACTTGAGTGAAACCTTTTGTTACTAGTCGTGCCTTATAGGTGTCTGGTTGTCCTTCTATGGAATGCTTTATCTTATAAAGTCATTTGCACTGAAGAGGCCGTACCTTATCAGGCAAATCAACAAGATCCCATACGTCATTCTCACACATGGAGTCCATCTCGGATTGCATGGCTTCAAGCCCTAGCTTAGAGTCGGAACAGGTCATGACACCTTTATAGGTAGCGGGTTCGTTACTCTCTAGGAGTAAAACATCATCTCTCTCATTCTCCTCGACCATACCAATGTATCTGTCTGGAGGAATGGAGACTCTACCCGACCTCCTAGGTTCCATAGGGATGTTAACCGTAGCAGAAGTTAAAGGAGAACCTCTTCCTCCATTGGTTGCTCGGTTGTTGGTTCTTGAATCTCCGACAGATCGAAGGTTCTATTACTTGACTTATTCTCGAGAAACTCTTTCTCTAAGAACTTCGCACTAGCCGCAACAAAAACTCGTTGTTCAGTAGGCGAATAGAAGTAATGACCAAACATTCCTTTGGGATAACCAATAAAGTATGTCTTAACCGATCGCGGGCCGAGCTTATCCTCGTGTCTCCACTTGACATAAGCCTCGTAGCCCCAAACCCGAATAAAGGACAAGTTAGGGACCGTTCCCTTCCATAACTCGTATGGAGTCTTGTTTACAGCTTTAGATGGACTTCGGTTAAGTATAAGAGCAGCTGACAAAAGAGTATAACCCCATAATGAATCAGGTACCACCGTGTGACTCATCATGGATCGAACCATATCAAGTAATGTTCGATTTATCCGTTCGGACACACCATTTAATTGAGGTGTTCCAGGTGGAGTTAACTGTAATACTACACCACAGTTTTTAAGGTGTTGATCAAACTCATTTGAAAGATATTCGCCACCACGATCTGAACGAAGTGCTTTAATCTTTCTTCCCAGTTGGTTTTCAACCTTATTCTGGTATTCCGTGAACTTTTCAAAGGACTCACTTTTATGCTTCATTAAGTAGACATATCCGTATCTACTCAAATCATCCGTGAAAGTGATAAAATATCTATAGCCGTCTCTTGCGTTTATTGACATAGGTCCACATACATCAGTATGTAGGAGTCCTAATAGGTCACTAGCGCGCATTCCAACACCTTTGAAGGAAATTCGAGTCATTTTACCGATAAGACATGATTCACACGTGCCAAATGATTCGTAATCAAATGGGGAGATAGTCCAATTGTTAATGAGCTTCTTTACACGTTTCTCATTTATGTGTCCCATACGGCAGTGCCATAGATAAGTTTGATCTTTGTCACCAACCTTTAATAAAAGATGACATATCAACAGGAGTGACGCGGCCTGCTTTTATGTCCTCACGGTACACGGGACAGTTCCTCCTCCAATGCCCAGTCTTGTGGCAATGGTGGCATTCCATGTTACTGTCCTTGCTCTTTGCCTTGCCTTGTGAGCCACTGGTCTCACCAGGCCCACTCTTGCCATTTCCTGACTTTTTAAACTTTGGCTTTCCTACAACTAGGTCGCCATGAGCCTTGCCCTTACCTTTGCCCTTGTTGGAAATCATGAGAACATCTCGCTTCATGCTCCCACTCAATTTCATATCATTCTCGGTCTGTACGAGAAGTGAGTGTAGATGATGAAGACTTTTCTTCATATCATTCATATAGTAATTTGCCCTGAAAAGGAAAAAAACATCATGAAATGAATGAAGCACACGGTCAATGATTATGCTCTCACTGATTTTGCAATCAAGTGCCTCCAGTTTCTCGACATTCTCAATCATATCAAGAATGTGTGGGCTAACCGGTTGGCCCTTCTGGAGTTTTGCCTCAAAGAAGCGACAGGTATGCTCATAAGTAACTATCCTTGGTGCTTTTGAGAATTCGTTAGTGAGCGTGGTGAAAATCTTGTTTGCACCTTGGGCAATGAAGCGTCTTTGCAAATTGCTTTCCATTGCAAAGATGAGTACGTTCTTTATCGCACCCGCTTCCATAACGAAGTCATTATATTCAAATGTCTCATTAGCTCTCGCATTGAGGCCTGGGTTTGGCGGTATTGGCTCAGTCAAGTACTTGAGGTTATCGTCAGCAATGGTTGCATTCCGTAATGCCGCCTTCCAGTCCGCAAAGTTGGACCCGTCATTCTTCAGTCGCGTGGACTGATTCATGTGGTCCATGAAAGTTTTAAGCCAGGAATCACGTGCGAGTGTGGCACTTGGCATAGGGATATCAGCATTTCCAGCCATTTGTTATATGCATTTTTATCAATATAAACGAGTTCTACTCTGAAAAAGAAGAAAAACCATAATAAGCGTTCTCATCGATTTGAATTTAAGTCTAGTGCAAAATTTGTTTTAATGCAAAGACTCGAGCATTTATACAATTGACCTCCCTCAAGAATTATATAAATGATCTCAAGACTCAATTATCTGTAAATTGATAAGCCAACATCTTGGCTAATTCTACCTTTAGAATTCTTGGTCGATAAATTTCTGTAAATTCTATCTTTATTTAGTCCATCATAATCACGAGAAACTCTTCGGACTATAATGTTGAGATAAAATAGGTCAACACACACTACTTACCCAACGTAGAAGGGGTCATATGGAGAGTAAGGTCCTATATGCCTACCGACGAAGTAGGGATTCATAGTAGTTTGGCCTATAAAGTCTAGTCTCAATTTTAGGTTTAGAGGAAGATCCCATCATTTTTATTTTAATTCAATTTTAAGTGAACTAATATCTAGCATGCGAGAATAAATAAACTAAAATGATGGCTTAAATTCGAGTGACATCTTTATGTCCATGATAACTAACATCCAAACTATATGAGTCAATTTTCATGCATTTTAGTAATAGGTGGTTTAGTTTAGGCGGAATATGATGCACTAACTATCATGTGGTGAAAAACAACAAGAACGGAAAAATACATAAAAATATTACAAAGTCCTAGTGTGGCCTATCTGCCAAAATGAACAAAAATACAACTTTGGAATCCAACCCATTTGGACCCGAGAAGCTTGTCTTGATGTTCCATCTTGGTCCATGTAGCGGGAGTGAGTAATCCGATCTCCATTTTTAGTCTTCTTAAAATACATTTAATAAATTACAAAAATAAACCTATTTACATTCTAATTTAAAAACGTAATTTAATGAAAAATAAAATGGAGATTCGAGATCTCAAAATTACATCAAAAATCATGTTTCCATCATTACGAAAACATGATCAACTAAGGCCACACTAGGTAATACAAATTACAACCGATTGCAAAAATACGTAAATTAAACCATTCAACCATTCATTCAACAAGATAAAATGCATCAACTATAAATTAAACATTCAAGACATAATTCTTTAATTATGAAGAGTAATTTATCCAAACCACCTTTTAAAATGATCAAAATTATGTGATAATTCCTTAATTAATCACAATAGTCCCAACCAAACATAATCCAATTTTAATTCATATTCTTTAACATGAATTAATACAACATTATTTTAAACCTCTTTAAAATAATTGGGTATCCAATTATTGTGAACTTCTTCACAACAATAAACAAAACATTATCATTATAATGAATTAAAAAAAACTTTCGATCAAAAAAAATAAAAACCGAAACTTTTTCTTTTAAAAAAATTTGATGTTACTAATATATTCAAGATCGGTACAAAATATCAACATCTAATCAATATTAAACATCGATACAAACTAGATTATTCAATTTAAAAATTTAAAAAGAATATCTAAATCAATGAATACCGAAAATATATAGCGATGAACATACAAATCGATTTCCATTTACATGTTAATTTAATCCTTATTAAATCAAAACAACTACTAATTCATCATGTTATCGTCTTAACTATTTAAAACAACAATTATAATGAATCAAAATGGAAAAACAAGGCAAAAAAATTTTTTTTTCTTCTTCACGGCTGAACAGTGCCGTGAACACTACCCAATTTTTTTTTTCCTCTGGCCGTGAACAGTACCAAAAAAAAAACCCTAATTTTTTTTCTTCTTTCAGCCGAAACAAAAAAACAAAAAAAAAACCAAAACAAAAATTTCTAATCTTATATTTCATCAAATATGAAAACATATAAAATAATTTCGTAGCCCTTGACTCTGATACCACTTGTGGGAAATATCGGTATATTTCGTCATTAATTTTACGGATTATAACGAAACTATAGTATATGAATTACGAGTCATACATGAATTGCATAATATAAAATCATATGAATATAGAATTAACCTTTGGTCCTAGCAAATATGGCCTATGAACAATATCGAAGTCGATATTCTCCTAATTGTTGCACCCAAGATGCTCCAAGATATGCCTTGCTTGTGCTAGAATTTTAGAGAAAAGTTACTGCTAATTTTTCCTTTTGTGATGATGAATGATAGATAGAATTAGAGAGAAAAATCAGAATTTTTCTTGTGTTCTCTTGCTCTATACGGCCGTGTACCTCTAGGGTTAGAAGGAAAAGACTTTTTCTTTCTTTTAACCCTCTTGTTATTAGGTTTTTGACCTAGTTACCATAAAAGAATAATCCAAGATATTTTCTTTTATTTAACTCTAAATAGCCGAATAATATGAGAAGAAAAAGACTATTTTTTTCTTTCCTTTTTCGGTTATATTAGCATGTGATATAATATATACGTCAACTATAAATATCCGTATATTTATAATTTGCTAATTAAATATAACATTTTATGTTTAATTACGAATTAACAATTTAATTCGTTTAAACTTATATTATATACATTGATTGAATATAACGGTTTATATTTAATTACGAATTACATTTAATTCGTCTCAGCTAATATTATTTAATCGTTATTAAATAATCGTATCATCATTACATTGACTAACCTTTTAGTCATATACATCGACTAACCTTTTAGTCATTTAATAAGGCATCAATGTGATTATATTATTCATATAATCACATCTCTCAGGCACATCATTTAGGTGTGACTTTTAGGAACCAGTTGATCACCGCCATAAAAATGACAATAACGTCAAACTTCTAACAAGCCAACCGTTATCGATAAACGTTAATCAACTGATAAGAATACAAAGTATACCCTGTGAACCTGTAAAAGATTTATTCATGTTATCACACTAACTGTGTAGGACACTAGCTCCAACAATAAATACTTGTTATCTGTTAGTTTAATCGAACATGGTAACTACTAACATGGTGCAGGACACGTGGTACAAAATTCGTGAGAAAATGAAACGTGACCCAGTACGACCTCACGAAAAGCCCAAATTACAGCCTATAATACACGGTTTTCCGTATATCACGGCCTTGGGTCAGAAATGTCATTAATTCACACAAACTTTTTATTGGCTCAGATTAAGCTCCCACGCAAAATTTTGAGCATAAACGAAGGAGATTTGATGGCGTCGGTATGCGATAAACGTTTTTCGGAGGCAACTTAGTATATCGTGAAAATGGATAAAAACTTGTTATATGTTGGTTAAATCGAACAGGGTAGCTACTAACCCAGCGCAGGACACGTGGTACAAAATTCGTGAGAAAATGAAACGTGACCCAGTACGACCTCCCGAACGGCCCAAATTGCAGCCTATAACACACGGTTTATCGTATTTCACTTCCCCGGGTCAGAAATGTCAGTAAATCACACAAACCTTTTATTGGCTCAGATAAATCTTCCATGAAAATTTTGAGAATAATAGGAGGAGATTTGATGGTGTCGGTATACGATATACGTTTTTCGGAGGTACCTCGGTTTATCGTGAAAATGGATAAATAATTGTTATCTATTAGTTGAATCGAACAGGGTAACTACTAACACGGTGCAGGACACGTGGTACAAAATTCGTGAGAAAATGAAACGTGACCCAGTACGACCTTACGAACGGCCCAAATTGCAGCTTATGATACACGATTTTTGGTATTTCGCGGCCCCGTGTCAGAAATGATTCTAAATCTCACAAACATTTTATTGGATCAGATCAAGCTTCCACACAATTTTTGAGCATAAACGGAGGAGATTTTAGGGTTTCCGTATGCGATAAACGTTTTTCGGGGGTAACTCGCTATATCGAGAAAATGGATAAATTCTTGTTATCTGATGGTTTAATTGAACATGGTAACTAATAACACGGCACACTATACGTGGTAAAAAAAATCGAGAGAAAATGAAACGCTGCCCAGTACAACCTCTCGAACGGCCCAAATTGCAGCTTATACATGGTTTTCGGCATTTCGCAGTCCCGGGTCAGAAATGCCTGTAACTCACACAAACATTTTATTGGCTCAGAGAAAGTTTCCACGCAAAGTTTGAGCATAAATGTAGGAGATTTGATTGTGTCGGTATGTGATTAACGTTTTTCGAAGGTAACTCTATTTATTTTGAAAATGGATAAATAGTTGTTATTTGTTGGTTTAATCAAACAGGGTAACTACTAACACGGTGCAGAACACGTGGTACAAAATTTGTGAGAAAATGCCCACACAAAATTTGAACATAAACGGAGGAGATTTGATGGTGTCGGTATGCGATAAACGTTTTTCGGAGGCAACTTAGTATATCGTGAAAATGGATAAAACTTGTTATCTGTTGATTTAACTGAACAGGGTAGCTACTAACACGACGCAAGACACGTGGTACAAAATTCGTGAAAAAATGAAACGTGACCCAGTTCGACCTCCCGAACGGCCCAAATTGCAGCCTATAATACACGGTTTATCGTATTTCACTTCCCTGGATCAGTAATGTCAGTAAATGACACAAACATTTTATTGGCTCAGAGAAAGCTTCCACGCAAAGTTTGAGCATAAACGGAGAAGATTTGATTGTGTCGGTCTATGATATATGTTTTTCGGAGGTACCTCGGTTTATCGTGAAAATGGATAAATTTTGTTATATGTTGGTTTAATCGAACTGGGTAACTACTAACACGGTGCAGGGCACGTGGTACAAAATTCGTGAGAAAATGAAACGTGACCCAGTACGACCTCCCGAAAGGCCCTAATTGCACCCTATAATACACGGTTTTCCGTATTTCACGGCCCCGGGTCAAATATGTCAATAAATCACACAAACAGTTTATTGGCTTAGATTAAGCTTCCACGCAAAGTTTTGAGCATAAACGGAGGAGATTTGATGGTGTCGGTATGCGATATACGTTTTTCGAAGTCAACTTAGTATATCGTGAAAATGGATAAATACTTGTTATCTATTGGTTAAATGCAACAGGGTAGCTACTAACATGGCGCAGGACACATGGTACAAAATTCGTGAGAAAATGAAACGTGACTCAGTACGACCTCCCGAACGGCCCAAATTGCAGCCTATAATACACGGTTTTTGTTATTTCACGGCTCCGGGTCAGAAATGTCACTAAATCACACAAACTTTTTATTGGGTCAGGTAAAGCTTCCACGCAAATTTTTAGCATAAACGGAGGAGATTTGATGGTGTCGGTATATTATATACATTTTTCGGAGGTACCTCGGTTTATCGTGAAAATGGATAAATACTTGTTATCTGTTAGCTTAATCGAACATGGTAACTACTAACACGGTGCAGGACACGTGGTACAATATTCGTGAGAAAATAAAACGTGACCGAGTAAGACCTTCTGAACGGCCGAAATTACAGCCAATAATACACAGTTTTAGATATTTCGCGGCCCCGCGTCAGAAATGATTCTAAATCTCATAAACATTTTATTGGATCAGATAAAGCTTCCACACAAACTTTGAGCTTAAACGGAGGATATTTTAGGGTTTCCGTAAGTGATAAACGTTTTTCGAGGGTAACTCGTATATCGAGAAAATGGATAAATGCTTGTTATCAGATGGTTTAATCGAACATGGTAACTAATAACACGGCACATGACACGTGGTACAAGAATCGAGAGAAAATGAAACGCGGCCCAATACAACCTTTCGAACGGCCCAAATTGCAGCTTATACATGGTTTTCGGTATTTCGCGGCCCCGGGTCAGAAATGCCTGTAAATCACACAAACATTTTATTGGCTCAGAGAAAGCTTCCAGGCAAATTTTGAGCATAAATGTAGGAGATTTGATGGTGTTAGTATGTGATAAACGTTTTTCGGAGGTAACTCAGTTTATTGTGAAAATGGATAAATACTTGTTATCTGTTGGTTTAATCGAACATGGTAAATACTAACCCGGTGCAGAACACGTGGTACAAATTCGTGAGAAAATGCCCACGCAAAATTTTGAACATAAACAGAGGAGATTTTATGGTGTCGCTATGCGATAAACGTTTTTCGGAGGCAACTTAGTATATCGTGAAAATGGATAAAAACTTGTTATCTGTTGGTTTAATCGAATAGGGTAGCTACTAACTTGGCGCAGGACACGTGTTACAAAATTCGTGAAAAAATGAAACGTGACAGAGTACGACCTCCCGAACAGGCCAAATTGCAGCGTTACACGATTTTCCGTATTTCACAGCCCCGGGTCAGAAATGTCAGTAAATCACACAAACATTTTATTGGCTCAGATAAAGCTTCCACGCAAGTTTTGAGCATAAATGGCGGAGATTTGAGGGTGTCGGCATACGATTAACGTTTTTCGGGGGTAACTCGGTTTATCGAGAAAATGGATAAATATTTGTTATCTGAAAGTTTAATCGAACATGATAACTACTAACACTAGGGCTAAGCAAAAATATACGATACGGTTTTAATATACGGAAACGATACGGTATACAGTTTTAATTACACGGATTTCCGGGTACACGATACGAATTTCCGGGTATACGATACGGTTTTTAAAAAAACCGTACCGGGTCCGGGTCGGGGAAAATCAAAACCAGGTATACGGTTTTGACCCGGTTTAATTAAAAATAACCAAAAAAAAGTTGTATGTAAAATTTTGTTGTCTATTTTGACTATATGGGTGAAATTTTGAGCACCAATCATTTTATGTGAAACTTATAATATACGCAACTCACTTTATCAGTGACAAATTTCTGTGTGAAGTTTTGCAAATTTGTATTTTGCTATTTTACCTACTGACTTTGCCAGTAATTGTGTTTTATAATAATGATCCTAATAGATTATATAAGCATCTTATTTATTGGTCGTTACTAATGTTGTGGATTCGAATTCCAGGTCTGAGCATTATCAATTAAACCGGATCCGGGTATACGGTTTTCGGGTACCCGGTTTAACCGGGTATACGAAAACCGGGTACCCGGTTAAACCGGGTCGAATCCGGGTATTAATTTTTGGCCTTCCAAAAACCGGGTACCCGATACGGTTATTAAAACCGTACCGGGTACCCGGTTTTGCTCACCCCTAACTAACACGGCCCAATACACGTGGTACAAAAATTATGAGAAAATGAAACGCAGCCCAATACGACTTCTTGAACGGCCCAAATTACGGCCTATAATACACGGTTTTCGGTATTTCGTGACCATGGATCAGAAATGATAGTAAATCACATAAACATTTTATTTGCTCAGATAAAGCCTCCACGTAAATTTTGAGCGTAAACGGAGGATATTTGATCGTATCGGTATGCGTTAAACGTTTTTCGGAGGTAACTCGGTTTATCGTGAAAATGGATAACTACTTGTTATCTAATGGTTTAATCGAACATGGTAACTAATAACACGTTCCATGACACGTGGTACAAAATTCGTGATAAAATGAAACGTGACCCAGTATGACTTCCCGAACGGCCCAAATTGCAGTAATACACGGATTTCCGTATTTCACGGCCCTGGGTCAGAAATGTCAGTAAATCACACAAACATTTTATTGGCTTAGATTAAGCTCCCACGCAAAATTTTGAGCATAAATGGAGGATATTTGATGGTGTTGGTATGCGATAAACGTTTTTCGGAGGGAACTTAGTATATCGTGAAAATGGATAAATACTTGTTATATGTTGGTTTAATCGAACATGGTAGCTACTAACACTGCGCAGGACACGTGGTACAAAATTTGTGAGAAAATGAAACGTGATCTAGTACGACCTTCCGAACGGCCCAAATTGCAGCCTATAATACACGGTTTTAGGTATTTCGAGGCCCCGGGTCAGAAATGATTCTAAATCTCACAAACATGTTATTGGATCAGATAAAGATTCCACACAAATTTTGAGCATAAACGAAGGAGATTTTAGGGTTTTAGTATGCGATAAACGTTTTTCGGGGGTAACTCGGTATATCGAAAAAATGGATAAATGCTTGTTATCTGATGGTTTATTCGAACATGGTAACTAATGACAAAGCACAAGACACGTGGTACAAAAATCGAGAGAAAATGAAACGCGACCCAGTACAACCTCCCGAACGGCCAAATTGCAGCTTATACTCCCTCATATTCATGATATTCTTCCCTATTTCCTTTTTCGGTTATTCATTTTTTCTTCCTTATTTCCTTTTTTGGATGTGGGATAGTGTGTTTTGTGTGGTTTAAATTCATTTGTGTGTGGGGTAGTGTGTTTTGTGTGGTCAAAATTCATTTCCTTAATCTAAGAGCCAAAATGAAAGGGGAAGAATACATTGAATAAGAGGGAGTACATGGTTTTCGGCATTTTGTGGCCCCGGGTCAGAAATGCCTGTAAATAACACTAACATTTTATTGGCTCAGAGAAAGCTTCCACGCAAATTTTGAGCATAAATGTAAGAGATTTGATGGTGTCGGTATGCGATAAACGTTTTTCGGAGGTCACTCAGTTTATCGTGAAAATGGATAAATACTTGTTATCTGTTGTTTTAATCGAACAGAGTAACTACTAATACATTGCAGGACACGTGGTACAAAATTCGTGAGAAAAATGAAACGTGACCCAGTACGACCCCAAAGGCCCAAATTACAGCCTATATAATACACGGTTTTCCGTATTTCACGGCCCTGGGTCAGAAATGTCTGTAAATCACACAAACATTTTATTGGTTAAGATTAAGCTCCCACGCAAAATTTTGAACATAAACGGAGGAGATTTGACGGTGTCGATATGCGATAAAACATTTTTCGGAGGCAACATAGTATATCGTGAAAATGGATAAATATTTGTTATCTGTTGGTTTAATTGAACAGGGTAGTTACTAACACAGCGCAGGACACGTGGTACAAAATTCGCGAGAAATTGAAACGTGACCCAGTACGACCTCACGAACGGCCCAAATTGCAGCCTATAATACACGGTTTTCCGTATTTCTCGGCCCTGGGTCAGAAATGTCAGTAAATCACACAAACATTTTATTGGCTCAGATTAAGCTCTGATAAGTCGATAATTATACGTATTTTTACCCTCTTAATATTATATTTTTAATGTCGTCTTTCGTATTTTAAAGCTAATTTTATAATTATTTTGTATTTTGAGCTTTTAAGCCGTCTTATATTATTGTGAGCTAAATTAGACTTTTTAATATGTATTTTGATCATTTAGCTACTCCCCGTTCAAATTGAGTTCGGATTTCTACTAAAGTAGTGTTATGAATGTAGGACGGTCCAATATCGTATTCACTTCGTCGAAAGAGGAATTAAAGTAAGCAGACAAGCAAGTACGTACGTAAAACTTTATTAAACAAACGACACGGCCCAAGGTTGAAAGAGAAGACGCAAGAGTCCATAAACTATAGAGACTCCAAAAGATAGAATCCAGACGTATATAGAAGGAGACGAGACAAAAGAGGACTCAAGAAGAAAAGGCAGAGAGGGAGCGACGGCGACAGAAGAGGCGATCCGACGGAACCCTAACTCCGTTCCGACCCGTTTTTCCTCCGATTTTCCATGAGATTTCTCAATCTTTCCTCTATTTTTATTGTTTTTATCATTAGTATGAACTAATTTAATTATAGGGACATGTAATTAGCTATTTGATATTGTGGGTTTATGAGATTGGATTATTGTTTGGATGATTAATTAGTTGATTGGATATTTATTCAAGATTCGTAATTTGACTCTATGATTCATGTTAATTTATTTAGTTTGATCATCTATATTATTTTCGTGAGTCTATTGTTGAATTGGGAGTAGTGTTAATCGAGTTGCAGTTTTCTGGTTCGGTTTCCTTTACTTGAATCTTGTTTGATAATTGAATTGTATGAGGTTGCAGTTTTCTGGTCTTATCTAATTCAATTGATTGGTGCTCTTAATGCGATTGAGTTTGTCAGGTCGATACATGTTTTCATGGTTGAGTTGACGTAATTTGACTAGGATTAAATTTGCGTGTTTTCACGGGATTTAACGAGTAAGAAAGATAAAAGTAGTTGTTTGCTTGTTTCCAAGGGACTAGCTAGTTAACCAGTCTATTCGAGACTAAAGTGAGTCGGTGATTTTACCCCGCTATCTATAGAAAATTACATGTTTCCTATTAATTCGTCATTCATATTCTATCACTTATAAGATTCGCTACTTTAATTTGTTACTTAGCTTAGCCACTTTTAGTTCAAAATAACCTAAACCAACCCCCCATTATATATTACAGTTATATATATTATATTTAGTTAATCTAAGATAGTAACTTCAGTCCCTGTGGGTTCGACCCTTGCTTACACTATCTAATTGGTAGAATTAGCGAGTGAATATAAATTTAATTTTGATTGCGGAAACGACACGCATCAAGCTCCCACGCAAAATTTTGAGCTTAAACGGAGGAGATTTGATGGTGTCGGTATGCGATAAACGTTTTTCGGAGGCAACTTAGTATATCGTGAAAATGGATAAATACTTGTTATCTGTTGGTTTAATCGAACATGGTAGCTACTAACACGGCGCAGGACACATGGTACAAAATTCGTGAGAAAATGAAACGTGACCCAGTACGACCTCCCGAACGGCCCAAATTGCAGCGTATAATACACGGTTTTCGGTATTTCACGGCCCCGGGTAAGAAATGTCAGTAATTCACACAAGCATTTTATTGGCTCAGATAAATCTTCCACGGAGTTTTTGAGCATAAACAGAGGAGATTTGATGGTGTCGGTATACGATATACGTTTTTCGGAGTTACCTCGGTTTATCGTGAAAATGGATAAATACTTGTTATCTGTTGGTTTAATCGAAATGGTAACTACTAACACGGCCCATGACACGTGGTTCAAAATTTGTGAGAAAATGAAACGTGACTCAGTACGACCTACCGGACTGCCCAAATTGCAGACCATAATACACGGTTTTCGGTATTTCGTGACTCCGGGTCAGAAATGACTGTAAATCATATAAACATTTTATTGGCTCAAATAAAGCTTCCACACAAACTTTGAGCATAAACGGAGGTGATTTGAGGGTGTCGGCATACGATAAACGTTTTTCGGGGGTAACTCAGTTTATCGAGAAAATGGATAAATATTTGTTATCTGAAAGTTTAATAGAACATGATAACTACTAACACGGCCCAATACACGTGGTACAAAAATTATGAGAAAATGAAACGCAGCCCAATACGACTTCTTGAACGGCCCAAATTACGGCCTATAATACACGGTTTTCGGTATTTCGCGACCATGGATCAGAAATGACAGTAAATCACATAAACATTTTATTTGCTTAGATAAATCCTCCACGCAAATTTTGAGCGTAAACGGAGGATATTTGATCGTATCGGTATGCGTTAAACGTTTTTCGGAGGTAACTCGGTTTATCGTGAAAATGGATAACTACTTGTTATCTAATGGTTTAATCGAACATGGTAACTAATAACACGTTCCATGACACGTGGTACAAAATTCGTGATAAAATGAAACGTGACCCAGTATGACTTACCGAACTCCCCAAATTGCAGCCTATAATACTCGGTTTTTGGTATTTTGCAGCGTCGGGTTTGAAATGATTGTAAATCTCACAAACGCTTTATTGGATCAAATAAAGTTTCCACACAAATTTTGTGCATAAACGAAGGAGATTTTAGGGTTTCCGTATGCGATAAACGTTTTTCGAGGTAACTCGGTTTATCGAGAAAATGGATAAACACTTATTATCTGATGGTTTAATCGAACATGGTAACTACTAACACGGCGCAGGACACGTGGTACAAATATTGAGAAAATTAAACGCAGCCCAGTACGACCTCCCGAACGGCCCAAATTGCAGCCTATAAATACAAGGTTTTCGGCATTTCTCGTCCCCTGGTAAAAAATGCCTGTAAATGACACAAACATTTTATTGGCTCACATAAAGCTTCCACTCAAATTTTTAGCATAAACGGAGGAGATTTTAATGGTGTCGGTATGCGATAAACGTCGGAGGTAACTCGGTTTATCGAGAAAATGGATAAACACTTATTATCTGATGGTTTAATCGAACATGGTAACTACTAACACGGCGCAGGACACATGGTACAAAAATTGTGAGAAAATGAAACGCAGCCCAGTACGACCTCCCGAACGACCTAAATTGCAGCCTATAAATACACGGTTTTCGGCATTTCTCGGCCTCGGGTCAGAAATGCCTGTAAATCCCACAAACATTTTATTGGCTCGGATAAAGCTTCCACGCAAATTTTAAGCATAAACGGAGGAGATTTGATGGTGTCGGTATGCGATAAACGTTTTTCGGAGGTAACTCGGTTTAACGTGAAAATGGATAAATACTTGTTATCTGACTAGTATAAATCCCGCGCGTATGCGCGGTTTTTCAAAATTAAAATATTAGTAAATTTAACAATTACATCACTCATATAACTCCAATTAAGATTTTTTTATATGATTTACTATTATTAATGTCTCATCATTTCTACATAAACAACTTGAATTAATTTGACTATGTTCATCAAATCATCTTATGCACTGAATTGTTCATCGTCTGTTTGATATGCACGACGTTGTTGTATACCACAAATCGTGCATTCAAATTACTACTCTTACTTTTGTACTTGGTCAGCTTATTTGATTCGATATAAATAGAGCTCTCCTTTTGTGTTAATCTCATTAAAACAAAACATACAAAAAAAGTTTGGTATTTTTTCATTTATAACATTTTTGCTTGTTCTTTAAGGAATATGGCTAGGGTTAAGTCAGGTAGTTCTTCGTCTCCGATGGCGATTCTAGCCATTTCTCTTATGTTGATGGGTGTTGTGAATCAATGTTATGGTCAGTTGAGCGTGGGGTTTTACAAGGGTAAGTGTGGTGTTTACGATATCGAACACGAAATCTACAATGTTATCAAAGGTTTTTATGCTACTGATAAAACCATTGCCGCTGCTTTACTAAGGATGCTTTTCCATGATGCCTATGGGGTACGTATTTGAACTTATCATTTGTTAATAACAACCATTTCTATGTAATTTTATTGATTATATACTCGTCACTAACAAGAATTGTTTACCCGCGACATTGAAAATGAAAAGGGATGTGATGCTTCCCTTCTGTTGGACGGACCCGAGAAAAGTCAAGACAATAACTTAAGCGTCAGAGGATACAACATCATTGATGCTTGCAAGAGTAGTTTGGAGCAGAAATGTCCTGGAGTCGTTTCTTGTACCGATATCTTAGTTATTGCTACTCGATTTGCTGTTTTTCAGGTACGCAAACTAAAATACATACGTATTATATACGAGTATAATTCTATTGATAATCAAGAAAGTATATATGAATTCATGATATGTTTCATGTTTGTATGTACAGGCTGGTGGAGCTTATTACAATGTCGAAACGGGAAGAAGAGATGCCGTAACCTCTAGTGCTGCAAACGGTGCTAACCTTCCCGGACCTACAATCTCGGTTAGCGATTTTGTCATGAAAATGTCAGTGAGAGGATTAAGTAATGTCGACACCGTACTTCTCCTAGGTACATAAGTACTACCATATGCTATGCTATGATAGATCAAGTACTTGCAAAATAGAGTATATGAATATAAATAAATGTTGGCATTGTTTTTTGTAGCTGGAGGCCACACCGTTGGTATCATACATTGCAAGTTCTTCCTACCTCGTCTCTACAACTTCAAAGCCACCGGACAACCCGACCCAAGTATCAACTCAACCACTCTCGCAACCCTAAAACAGAGATGCCCGAGTGGGGGTTCAAACAACTTTGTCTATGCTGACCAAACCCCAGGAAGCGGGCAGAGATTCGATTCAGGTTTCTTCAAAGCGATAAAAATGGGACAGGGTATCCTTGAAATTGATCAAAGGTTGGCATCGGACCCCAGTACTAGTGGCATTGTCAATTATTTTGCAACCAGCAACGATTTCGCCACCCTATTTGCAGGCGCTGTTAACAAACTCACTAAGTATGGGGTACTCACTGGTACCAAAGGCCAAATCAGGACGAACTGCCACCGTGTTAACAGCTTCTAATCGAAATTGAATCACAACCTTTATTGCCTACTAAAGCTAGCAATACTGAATTCATACATGCACCAATCTTCTTAATTTGGGAATACTTCATACTCCGTATTTGATTTGTTTTTGTATTTTTTTAGTTCATTATATTGTTACTATCAAATTCATCAATATAAGATCGAGTTTGAATATGTTTGCGGTATGACGATTATTTGAGTTATTTGTATGAAGTTTGAAACAGTAATTATGATTAATGTTGTAAGTTAAACGTTTACAATGGGAAGCTATGTATAATCACAAATTCTTGTTTGTGACGGGCAGTATCCGTCACAAGCTTGCGACGGGTACCACTTTCCCTCACAAATGACCCATTTAAGGGAAAAGGGGAAGCACATGGGGGTGCCCCACATGTTCCCTCTACCCATTTTGTAAGAGGAAAAACCCGTCGCAAGGTCCGACCCGTCACAAGGGAGACCTACTGATGTGTAATAGAGTTACATAAGACTAACAACTACAAGACTTTGATTAACAATATACAAGATAATAGGAGACTTAATAGGAGTCACATACTCACATATGACTCGGTTTTGTAACCGATTGAGTGGGAGACTCGAGTTTGTCATTGACGAGATTATTATCCTTAACACGCTCCCGCAAGATGGACTGTCGAAGAGTAAGACCAATCTTGGATGAAAGCAAATCGAACCGGGACTTTGACAATGGTTTAGTGAGGGTGTCAGCAATTTGATCGTCACCATTGACATATTGAATGCGTATAGTACCCAATTGAACCTGTTCCCGAACGAAATGAAAATTTAACGCAAGATGCTTCATTCTTGAATGGACAATAGGATTAGCCGAATAATAGTTTGTAGCCTAGGTTGTCACAAAAAATAACTAGAGCATTCGGTAAAGAAATGTCGAGTTCACTGAATAACGATTTTAACCAAAGGACGGAGCTCAGACATAGTGTCAACAATGGCTCTAAACTCCGCTTCAGTAGATGATGGAGACAAGGCTCGCTGCTTTTTGCTTGACCAGGAAATAGGATTCTGACCAAGGAAAATGACATAGCCAGTGGTAGATAGAAAATCATTACGGTCACCTCTCAAATCTGCGTCACAAAATGCATGAAGATTAAATGGCAGGTGTATACCGTGATGAATAGTACCCTTCAAAAAACGAAGCAGCCGCTTTAGAGCAAACCAGTGCAAGGACGTTGGATGCGTGAGAAATTGAGCAAGCTTATTTACGGGGAATACAATGTCAGGACAAGTGAGGGAAAGATATTGAAGACTTCCAACTATTGCGCGATAATTGGACTCTTCTTCAATCGCATCCTCTCGTTGAAGTGGCGGAAACGACAGCATAGGTGTTGTTGACGGACTACCGTCAAGCATATTGTAGCGTATGAGAACGTCGCAGATGTACTTTATTTGGTTAAGGTGCAATCCAGCGGATGTCGGAGTGACTTCCATGCCAAATGATTAAGTTACGGAAATGATGAGATTAATTTAAGGATTAAGAGGTTTATGATTGGATCAAATGTTTAATCTTAGGTTATAGAGGTAATACGACAATCAACAAGTCGTAGATTACGGGTTCAACAAGAGGTAATGAAGAACACTATACAAAAAACAATTACCTACAATATCACAACTTGCTTATAAGTGGACTAAGTACCGAATTATTCCTATGATTATATTTAATCAGATCGTAGAAGTGGTTACTCACTACTCGTTTTAATATAGCCTATATAAATAGTAAAAGTTGCTATTTTAACATTTATCATTGTGTGAGATTGAATTTTTATATAACTAATCGTGCAATGAGTAATTAATATATGGTGAGAGACGACTAGTTCAGCTAAAATCAAATGTAGATCAAGCTTAAAAATTGAAACCTAAACAACAAGTAAACTAGATATTCAAAACTTGAAAAAAAAAAACAATCTAAAGGGAATGACATCAAACAAAACAAAACAATACAAGATATAAAAGGGAAATAAAAATTGTCAATTAATTAGATGATTAAATAAGAAATAAGTTTAGATCAAATAACTTGGAATAGATGAACAATACGAGCCAATACCCAAAAATTACTAACATAAACCTTCTCCCTCTAAAAAATGAAGCTCCCGTTCTCTATCTCTAAAAAAATGAAGTTGCGGTCTGAGGCACGGGGTAATCACGGGCGACGGAACCGGGCCTCCGATTTTGGCAACCAAATCTACAAGCTTTTTTGGTGAAATGTAATACAAAACTCAACGTAAAGTACACTTGTACATTTATTTCTGGGCCTCATTTTGTGGTGCATCGGACCTCTATTTACTTAAAGACGCTCGTTCCCATAAGAAAATTGAGTTGCACCGGTTGAGGTCAAGATGCACCCTGACTACTCGATACATCGGATATAGGTCAAAAAGAGGGTTCCTTAGCTCGAGTTGGATATGATCTTGGCTCTCACTAGATATCTGATGCTGCATGGAAAAGCGTGCAATACTACAAAACTCATCAAAACACCCGGTAAAACCTGCCAATGCAATTTAATCATAAATAAGAGTATTTAGAATAGAATTGCATCAAAATTGTGATCAAGATAATGGTTTTTGGTCAAAATATAGTCAAGGATGATCGTTATATATCATTTGATACGAGTTGAGATACGGGTCAATGGAGGGACGGATTCAATTAAAAATCGGAGATCAGTTTAATGCATTCCCGATGATTATTTTGGTTGGTTAAATGAATCTCGGGATGATTAAATGTTCCCGAGATTCATTTAACCAACCAAAATAATCATCGGGAATGCATTAAACTGATCTCCGATTTTTAATTGAATCCGTCCCTCCATTGACCCGTATCTCAACTCGTATCATCATTGTCCCTAGTAATTGATGTATTTCTTCTCTCAATAAAAAAAATTGATTTTTAATAACCTAATTATTTATTCCCTCCGATCCAGACCAACGGTAACACTTACCATAAACGGACGATCCACACCAATGGTAACATACCTTATTTGACACACAACATTACTATGTTATCTTTATTCTCATTTGATATTTACACAAAATGTCATTATATGACTCACCTATCAACCCCACAATTAAACCCATAATTACATATCCCACCTACTTTTTCCCTTTTTACCCCTCATTTTTCCACCTTTTCTTAAATACTCCAATTTCCACCATGTTACCATTGGTGTGGATCGGAGGGAGTATATGGTATTACGAAATCAGATAATCGATTAAAATCTATGAAGTTAAATGAAATTGATTCTCTTCAAACCATCCCAGTAAATTTTATCAAAAACTATCTAACTACATATATGTCATGATATTAAAATATCGACATTAGTTACCAACCCCAACAAAAAAGCCATTTTACTCACAATTATTTGTTTGTCTTTTTTTATTTTTTACGAGGAATATTTTAATCAAACACAAATAACTGATTGAGGCAGACGGTGTATAAGAATAGCTGATACGGCCCAAGCCACCTTAAAGACAAATAAAACCAAAGACTAGTAACAAAACAGGAGGATCATATACATGCTTCCTTGTCATCACTACAACTTCAATTATTTTGACGATGTTCAACATTTATGCTTTCAAATGTTTGATATGCACGACGTTGTTGTTGTATACCACAAATCGTGCATTCAAATAACTACTCTTATTTTTGTGCTTGGTCAGCTTATTTGATTCAATATAAATAGAGGCCTACTTTTGTGTTAATCTCATTAAAACAAAACATATACAATATATATTTAGTAATTTTTCATTTATAACATTTTTGCTTGCTCTTTAAGGAATATGGCTAGGGTTAAGTCAGGTTGTTCTTCTTCGTCTCCGATGGCGATTCTAGCCATTGCGGTTATGTTGATGGGTCTTGTGAGTCAATGTTATGGTCAGTTGAGCGTTGGATTTTACAAGGATAAGTGTAAAGCGTCCAATGTCAGTGTCGATGTCGACTACGAAATCTACAAAGTTGTGAACGGTTATTATGCTACTGATAAAACCATTACTGCTGCTCTACTAAGGATGCTCTTCCATGATGCCTATGGGGTACGCATTTATCATTCTTTTAATTTTTACATTTCCGTCTTTTAAATATTTATGTAATATTATTAATTATAATAACTGATTACTAACAAAGAATTGTTTGTTCATCTTCAAAAGGGATGTGACGCATCTCTTTTGTTGGACGGACCCGAGAAAAGTCAAGACAATAACCTAAGCGTGAGAGGATACAACATCATCGATTCTTGCAAGAGTGTTTTGGAGAAAAAATGTCCCGGAGTTGTTTCTTGTACCGATATCTTGGTTATGGCTACTCGATTTTCTGTTTATCTGGTACGGAAACTGAACTACATATATATATAATCCTTGAGATGATCATAAAAGTGTATGGATTCATTATATGTTTGTATAATTGTATGTACAGGCTGGTGGAAGCTTTTACAATGTCGAAACAGGAAGAAGAGACGCTACAACTTCTAGTGCTACAAACGGTGCCAACCTTCCTGGACCTACAATCGCGGTTAGCGATTTTGTCGATAAAATGAAACTAAGAGGATTAACTGCTGCTGATACCGTGCTTCTTCTAGGTACGAAATACCATATACGACCAACGATATACAAAGAGAATAAAATCTATTGACGATTCAATGCTATGATATAATAGAACAAATATTTATAAATATAAGTTGGCATTTTTTGTAGGTGGAGGTCACACCGTTGGAATCATACATTGCAAGTTCTTCCTACCCCGTCTCTACAACTTCAAATCCACCGGACTACCCGACCCGAGCATCAACTCAACCACTCTAGCAACCTTAAAAAAGACATGCCCGAGTGGGGGTTCAAACAACTTTGTCTTCGCTGACCAAACCCCAGGAAGCGGCCACAGATTCGACTCAGGTTTCTTCAAAGCGATAAAGATGGGACAGGGTATCCTTGAAATTGATCAAAAGTTGGCATCAGACCCAATTACCCGTGACATTGTCAAGTATTTTACAACCAGCACCGATTTCGCCACCCTATTTGCCGGCGCTGTTAACAAGCTCACCAGGTACGGGGCACTTACTGGTACCAAAGGCCAAATCAGGACGAATTGTCACCGCGCTAACACCGTCTAATTGAATTGAAATTGACTATCATCAATTCCATAGCCAATTCCGACAATACTGAATTCATACCTGCACCTAGCTGCTTAATTTGGGTATACTTCAAATTTGATATTTTTTTAGTTCATTGTTACAATCAAACTCGTCAATATAAGATCGAGTTTGAATATGTTTGTTGTTTGACGATTATTTGAGTTATTATTTTTGAAGTTTCACTTTATTGCGACGATTTTATTAATATAAGATGAGTGACATAATTTATTTATTTCAAGAATTCATCATATTCTCCATTTTCTTGCAATTTTTCAATTCTCATAAATCTTAAAATTTCATTTGCTTAATCGATCATTTCATTTATACCCTGTTTGGGAAACCACATTTCCATTCCGAATACAGACGGCCATTTAAAATGATACCAACTTGTCTACCCAGTCATTTGCAAATCCTAAAAATCATGCTTAACCTGCAACTACACATTCTCTTTCCCCAATAACTCTCACATACGACTACGACTACGACAGTTTTACGCGTGCTTTTTTTCAAAATGTAACTATTTTTTGGTCAATAGTGATCACCATGAAAAAAAGTCATTTTTAAGTTCTAAAAAATGGTCACTAAGCTATTTATCAAGGAGGTGTTACTATTTGTCAAAATGTGGTCACTGTCAACTAGTCGCACCATGCGACAGTCGCAGAGTAGCATTGTATCTCTCCTCTTTCAATCATTACACTTAGACCTGGCAAATGGGTCAAACGGGTCGGGTTTGGGTCGGGTCGATATGGGTCGGGTCATCTCGGGTTTGCTCAATCTTTCGGGTCGGGTCGCTTCGGGTTTGGGTCAGTTTCGGGTTTGGGTCACTTCGGGTCTTGGCCATTTCGGGTATGGGTCATTTTGGGTCGGGTTATTTTAGATTCATATCCGATTTATTTAAGCCATTTTCACGTCAAAATGATCAAGTTAGTTTTCGAGTCAAGCCCGTGTCGAGGCAAACTGGCACGGGCCGACTTGGACCAAGCCGAGCTTGAGCTGCACGTGGGCCGTTTCGTCTCATTATCACCCCTAATCACAATAAATTGGGTTATTTAGGATCATTTCAAATCGGGTCGTGTGTAGGTCGGTGGTTTCGGGTCAGGTTATTTTGGGTCGGGTCTCTTTCGGGTCAGTCAAGGTTCGGGTCGGGTCTGGGTCTGGGTCGGGTCAATTCGGGTTTCGGGTCATCCTCGGGTCAGGCCATTCCGGGTCGCTTTCGGGTCTCGGGTCAACCTTATCGGGTCGGGTTATTCGGGTCGGGTCAGTTTTATCAGGTCTAATTACACTCATGCATGGAGTAAATTTCACCCAATTTGATTGCTTCAATCAATTATATTGACATAATTTCGTTAAAATTTAATATTGACATTTATCTTATTTTTATAAAATATTTTGTAATTTTTGTATTTTATGTATTTTTTAGTTACAACCAACTCCTTTCTCTATAAATACCTTTGTAAAGATCATTTTTTCAGGCTAACTACCTTTTGTTTTTTTGGCAACGGTAAAGATTGAGGATTTATTGCTTAATAGCCCATTTAGCTAATCTATGGCCTATTTTATCTAGTCTCCTCGGTATAAAACTAAAATCTAAGCAGTGAAATGAGAGACTTAAATTCCTAATGTCTTCAAGAATCCCATGCACTTCATGATGGTCTTCCTCTAATCTGCAAAGCTGATAGAGAAGCTGCAAGCAATCAGTTAAGACATGTAAGTGGTAATGACGCTCCTTTAGAGCCCATGAAAGGATATTCCTGATCCCAGTAGCTTCAGCTTGTAGCGGTCCCTCAGACCAGAATTTCCTGCCGTCCCTATGAATAATGGTACCATTATTATTATAGACCACCCATCCGACTGATGAGATCAGGTCAGGGAACCAACTCGCATCGACTTTTATTCTTAAGGTATTACAAGTGGTCGATATTCCGACAAAGGAGATGGGAAGAGATTTTTTAATCTTCCTCTTCGAGTTTTCTTGATCATTATCCTGATTAATGGCCGTTTTTCTTGTCGTACAGAAAACCATGCTGGCGACCTTTGCGTCATCCATATAGATATGCATGACCGCTAAAGGGGAAGGATTAACGCAGCGAAATATACAGTTGTTTCGCATTTGTCATATGCTGCGAATGATAGCAACGAAAACAATAATAAGCTCATTTGCATTGTCGTGTCTATATAGGTACATGATCTAGTTAACAACCCAAATGTCCAGCTTAAGGTGATCATTGTTAGATGATCGGATACCCAAAATTGAAGAGGACCAGATTCGATTGACAAATTGGCAGTCTCGGAAGAGATGTTCCAGAGTTTCAATTTTTGTATTATCCTTACATGAGTGACAATGATTATCTGCATTAATGCCCCTCCGACTGAATTCATATCCCACCGGCATGGTATTAGTAACAATTTTCCATAAGAGAACCTTACAGTTGTGAGGCATATAAAGATTCGATAACTTTTTTTTGGCAAAATGATCTTTCTATATTACCAATACGCGACTTATCTTTTGGAGTGCTGATAGAATCTTGTAGAGTTTGTAAAGCAACGCCATATCCAATTTTAACAGTATACTTACCAGAGACAGTTTTTGTCCAATAAATCTCATCATTAACCCGTGTATGACATAGTGGAATGGCATAGATATTCCTCTTCTATTCACTGTTAAAGAGACATTCAATAAGTTGTTTGTTCCAGCTTCCTGGTTGCTGAAAGAGCTCCCGTACATGACGTACCGGGACTAGAAATCCGGGAGGGGGTTCAGTCAGGGGTTTAGGTATTTGTCCATTAACCCATTTGATACTCCATATATTTGCTTCATAGTTTGAACCCACTTTTCAACCTGTGTTGCTCAGAAGAAATTTCATACCAGCCTGAAGTCCCTTGCATCCCCACGATGCATTACTGTTGTTCTTGACGGAGTTAATACCGATATGAGACTCTTTCCTTATAATTTTATCACGAAAGATTCTTGAGAAAAAAGATAAATTATCCTTCTTAATGAGCTTCCATGCTTGTTTAGCTAAAAGGGCAAGATTTAAGCAACCAATGTTCCTAATTCCTAAACCACCGCGACTTTTGGGAAGACTTAGGAAATTTGAGCTACACCAACGAATAGACTTAGATTTACGCGTTCCAGCCCACCAAAAATGTGTCAACAAAGAGTTAATCTTTTTAGACACACTTACCGGTATTTTGAATACCGATAGGAAGAAATTAGAAAGGGTGGACAAGACAGAGGAAATCAGAGTTAGTCTACCTGCTGATGACAGAAAAAATCCCATTCCAAGAAGATAGTCTCGTTTTAACGTACTCGATCAAACTGTCAAAGATATTTCTTTTCGAATGTTCAAAATCGGTTGAGATTCCCAGATATTTACCAATACCTTTGTTATTGTGAATACCAAACTTCCTTAGTCCGTTGATCATTTCATAATGAGAGAGATGAATCGTTTCTTAGATAGCGAGAAGGATCTAGAGCGTTTAGATTAGGTGTTATGTTCCTTAATAACAAGAAGGATGGCATTGGCTTATATGTCTAATAACCTTACATTCGCAAGTGGGTAATTACTTTGTAATAAGCAGAAAGATACTAAATTAATTAATAGAGAATAGTGGACGACTTAGATCTCTGGTTGTGAGATAATTGAACCACGTTAAAAATCCGTTATACCTTTTTATTGTTGTAAGGGTACAAACTCATATCCCACATCGGTTGAATAAAGGTGAAATAAGATTGTTATAAGTGTCCACAAATTATAATAGTACGAGACCTTTTGGGAAAGAGTCCGAAAGTAAATCCATTAGGGCTTGGCCCAAAGCGGACAATATCATACTATTATGAATAATGGACACGGACGCAACATACCCCTAACTATTGGGTAACGGGACGCCTCTGTTACAACAAGTGGTATCAGAGCTACGCCGACGCAATAGAGGCCTAACAGAAAATATTCACGCTCCGCACAATAACAATTGTCTTTTCATTTATGTTGTTTATTGCTTATCTTGTGTCGTGATATGATATATTAGCTCTAGATTTAATTGATAAATCTAAAGGTTAATTACTACACTTTATAAATTGCCAATAAAAATCGAAAAAGTTGTAGGGAAGACGAGATGTACATCTAGGTGATGGTTAAACTAGGGGTCAGGTTAGCTGTTAGCATGGTTAGGGATGATAATAGGTTGGGTCTGGGCCGGGTCCACTAAGACCCGAACCCGTGACCCTTACATTGGAACCTTACCCGACCTAAATAAGTAAGGGTCTAAAATTGGAAGACCAAAACCATACTTGACGGGTTAGGGTTAGGTCCGGGTCTACCCGTCGATATGAATTTTGTACTGAATTTCCAAGCTTATTTGTCTAGTGACATTGAGATTTCAAGCCTTCATATGAATATTGGTGGTATTGATTGAAATACCAACAAACCACGACAAATTCTACAAAAATCAACCATAGAATGAATCTACTTTAATTTTTCCCAAACAGCATATTTGGGGACAGTGAAACATTTTATTAATCGTAATCTACTAAGTACCAAACACTTTGATTAATTATCTCTATATATTAAAACAACAACCACAAAGCTGATTGTGTCAGCCTTGGTTAAAAGTTCAATTAATAGAAAAATCATCTTTTCTTGCTGATGTAATCAAACCCCACGTTCACTAAATCAATTTATTTGTTAACTACTATATAGAAGTACTCCTTAATTAAGGTTGTGTTGAGGTTTTTTTTATTAAGGAGACAACTAAATTATAGAAGTACTCCTTATGCGAGGGTTTCCAAAAAAGCAAGGTAAATATAAGGTGAATAATGGATATGACGTGTGGGCTTTAGATTGTCATATTGCATATTTGGTTTATCTACCGTGTTTAAGTCTTATATGGGTTAATCTTTGATTTCATAGATTCACCAACTATTCAATAAGTCTCTATATTACGGCGAGTATATCCGTCTAAAGTTAAAATGGATTAAATATTTTGTCACTTGCATAAGTAGGACAAATCTTTTTGTTTTTATTAAAACATTTTGCTTTCTTATATATGCAAATGGTATGCTATTTGCTCCGTCTTAAGGTTAAGACGGAATTTATACCAACTATTAGTCTATTGCTACTCCTATTAGTTTGTACACACATATATCATATAATCATAAATGATTAATATTATTGCTATAAATGTTTAATTAGGTTGAATACAAATGATTATATATAGTATATTATTGTTTTTAAGGCAAAAGAGATTATGTTTTCCCTTTTTTTGCCCATAATCAAGGTAAAAGAGATTATGTTTGTTTTAATTAGTATACTATACAACCGGTTGTATACAACTAATAATATAGATTTTGAGCTTTATAATAAAGAAGTTGAACTCATATATACATTTGACGAGCTTTATTGAAAAGAATATCAGTACCTTTATATAAATTTTTAAACTCAAAATATTATTCTGAAACTCAAAAACAATACATATAACTCAAAATTTTAGTATACTAATGATTTCACATGTGGTTACATGAGGGCTAATAGTTAATACAATTTCACACGACGGGTATATTCGTCTTAAACTTAAAACTGGTCAAGTAGTTATATTAAAATAAAAATAGAATGTATTGGCAAAAGCAACAGATTAATCTTATATGCAAATGTGGGATCGATGATACTTGACCCATTTGAATGAATATTCAATTTATGTAGACAAGACAAATATTATGTTAGTCCTAATACATTTTACTTTTGTCTCATATGACATACCTGATCCGTAACAAGCTTAAGACAAATAAATCTGTCTTAAATGACAACGTGCCATAAAAATTTGTCGAAATAAGTGTCGATTACTTTAGTTGTTTGTTTAGGTAGTGTAGATAAATGGATTATGAATACAAATTTTTTATATTTACCGTTATTTATAGTGTCTTATATATATTTTAGTAAAACTTATGAAGAATATTATATTATAGTTTACGTAATATATATTTATATGATACTATAACGGGTTTGAATATTTAAGTTTTTGACTAAATCATTCTAAAAGTGAAGGGTCAAAATTTTCATTTTTGTTCTGTATCACTATTTTCCAGATAAGAATACTCACTCACTCATCATATTTTCTTTACATTTTATTTTTATGCAAATTTTTAGAAACTCACATGAATGTATCTTTGAAGGGTACTTATATTATACGAAATATTAAATATACATATTGCCAAAAAAAAGGAAATTTAAAACTTCGGTTGAATATATCGAAAAAGAAAAATGTAAAGAAACTGATGAATGCGAGAAAATATGTTATATGTACTTAATGAAAAATGGGTTGAAATTGTCATTTTAAACGTGCACGGGTTAAAATCTTCACGTTGTTAGTGCATAGGTCCTATAAACCTGCATAAGTTGGACTGAATGAAAAATAGTTTTAACCTTTGCACAGGCTTGCAACTTTATTAAGGCATATTCAATTTTACAAACTTTGTGTAAATTTTCATCTGAATAATTTTGTCTCATATATAAGCCGAGTTTGTATGAAGCCGCATGATAATAAACAAAGTACAAACTCAAAATTGGTTAAAGCAAGACGACATATCGAACTACAACAATTACTCAACCAACTAACCCTAATGCATCCTTTATGATGATTCCAAATGAAATTTATGATTCAGTTCTAACTTAAATTTGACTTTAATTTAAAACTGTTTAAATAAAAGTAGAAAGTTTTTATTACTTTATTTAAATTTGTTTCTAAAGATAATTAACTTTAAAAGGAAATAATTAATTAATATAAAAATTATCTAAAATTTTATTAATATTTCTATATAAAAAATTTAAAACAACATACCCGTGCAAATTTGCACGGGTTTAAAACTAGTGTTGATCAAAATATTATGGCCCAACAATCTAATAAAATTTGTCATTTATAACTTACTTTTACAATCTGATTATGCTGAAAGTAAGAAGATTACCAAACTTGTTTTCAAAAAATTAATAATGTATTAATCTTAATTTGCTAATTACCAAGTAATACTTTAATTAATTCTACCAATTATATGCGCAATTAATCAACGGGTTTCAAAACAAGACAATACGGAGTAATATTTAAGATTTTTTTAGTATATTTGACTCATCAATCTAATATTTTTAGTTTTCGTACCCAATTCTAACATAATTATCTTAAAACTTATCAAGCATAGTCTTCTTGTTTTACAATTGTTTGATTCTCGGAATTCATAGGTTGCAAACCCCTGGAATTATGGCAAATAAGAAGAAAATACAGATGCTAGACGAAGAAGATGATGAATTGATGAGAGTAGAATTCTTGTTCAGCAAAATTCTTAATTACCATAGTAAATGGAGGATGAGGCTTATTTAGCTACTACTAGTCCTCCGTCCCGGTCATTTGTTTGTTTTTGCTTTTACACAAAGATTAAGGAGAAGATTTGAGACCATTTGTGAATATGAGCATTTGATGATAAATGGACAAATTACAAATTGGAAAACCTTCGTAATAAAGAAAGGTAAACAAATGAATGAGACACCCAAAAATGAAAATGGTAAGACAATGATCGGGACAGAAGGAGTGCAAATTACTGCAAATGAAATGATCGATTAAGCAAATGAAATTTTAAGATTTATGAGAATTGAAAAATTGCAAGAAAATGGAGAATATGATGAATTCTTGAAATAAATAAATTATGTCACTCATCTTATATTAATAAAATCGTCGCAATAAAGTGAAACTTCAAAAATAATAACTCAAATAATCGTCAAACAACAAACATATTCAAACTCGATCTTATATTGACGAGTTTGATTGTAACAATGAACTAAAAAAATATCAAATTTGAAGTATACCCAAATTAAGCAGCTAGGTGCAGGTATGAATTCAGTATTGTCGGAATTGGCTATGGAATTGATGATAGTCAATTTCAATTCAATTAGACGGTGTTAGCGCGGTGACAATTCGTCCTGATTTGGCCTTTGGTACCAGTAAGTGCCCCGTACCTGGTGAGCTTGTTAACAGCGCCGGCAAATAGGGTGGCGAAATCGGTGCTGGTTGTAAAATACTTGACAATGTCACGGGTAATTGGGTCTGATGCCAACTTTTGATCAATTTCAAGGATACCCTGTCCCATCTTTATCGCTTTGAAGAAACCTGAGTCGAATCTGTGGCCGCTTCCTGGGGTTTGGTCAGCGAAGACAAAGTTGTTTGAACCCCCACTCGGGCATGTCTTTTTTAAGGTTGCTAGAGTGGTTGAGTTGATGCTCGGGTCGGGTAGTCCGGTGGATTTGAAGTTGTAGAGACGGGGTAGGAAGAACTTGCAATGTATGATTCCAACGGTGTGACCTCCACCTACAAAAAATGCCAACTTATATTTATAAATATTTGTTCTATTATATCATAGCATTGAATCGTCAATAGATTTTATTCTCTTTGTATATCGTTGGTCGTATATGGTATTTCGTACCTAGAAGAAGCACGGTATCAGCAGCAGTTAATCCTCTTAGTTTCATTTTATCGACAAAATCGCTAACCGCGATTGTAGGTCCAGGAAGGTTGGCACCGTTTGTAGCACTAGAAGTTGTAGCGTCTCTTCTTCCTGTTTCGACATTGTAAAAGCTTCCACCAGCCTGTACATACAATTATACAAACATATAATGAATCCATACACTTTTATGATCATCTTAAGGATTATATATGTAGTTCAGTTACCGTACCAGATAAACAGAAAATCGAGTAGCCATAACCAAGATATCGGTACAAGAAACAACTCCGGGACATTTTTTCTCCAAAACACTCTTGCAAGAATCGATAATGCTGTATCCTCTCACGCTTAGGTTATTGTCTTGACTTTTCTCGGGTCCGTCCAACAAAAGAGATGCGTCACATCCCTTTTGAAGATGAATAAACAATTCTTTGTTAGTAATCAGTTATTATAATTAATAATATTACATAAATATTTAAAAGACGGAAATGTAAAAATTAAAAGAAGGATAAATGCGTACCCCATAGGCATCATGGAAGAGCATCCTTAGTAGAGCAGCAGTAATGGTTTTATCAGTAGCATAATAACCGTTCACAACTTTGTAGATTTCGTAGTCGACATCGACAGCGACATTGGACGCTTTACACTTATCCTTGTAAAATCCAACGCTCAACTGACCATAACATTGACTCACTAGACCCATCAACACAATAGCAATGGCTAGAATCGCCATGGGAGACGAAGAAGAACCTGACTTAACCCTAGCCATATTTCCTTAAGACCTAGCAAAAATGTTATAAATGAAGAAAATACTTGAAGATTTTTTTGTATGTTTTGTTTTTATGAGATTAACACAAAAGGAGGCATCCATTTATATTGAAGCAACTAAGGCAATATGCAGACTTAGTACGAGAATATAAGTTACATGAATGCACGTTATATATGTTATATCGTCGTGCAATCCATAAGTAAACATACCATTCTACAAACGTCATGTAATTAACAAGTCAAAATAGTTCATGTTATATAATTTGTTTTCACAAATATTATTACTTCTGTAGTAACGGCTTTAATCTAATAAGAATTTCTAGTTTAAACCCTGATTCTAAGAATGTAAGAGTGTTAAAACTATATGAAAGCATGCTCTACTATCCTAATGGTCCTGTCAAAATAAAATACAGATAAAATCGAACTTTTTTATGCAACAAAAAAAAACTATTACTCTCTTCGATCCAACTCAAATTAAACTTGCTAATACTTTTCTATTTTTAACTATTCTATTTAAATTCTTTATCGAGTTTTAACAGGCTATTTGCGTGTAAAATGATCATCTCATCCTCCCAAAATTACTATCCTTAATGTAGATTTGCATCTTCTTGATTACTTTTACATTTGTTTACTGAACTTTCTTATTTCATGTCTAAAAATTACTCGGTACAATAAAGTTTAACCCGAGTTGGGGAAGTATGATATCGTTGAAGATAGGACAATATGAACTTATGAAGTTTTCTACATTGCACGTACATAGTACGTAGTAGTTAGTGACCGGCAAGTAATAAGTTATACATATACTCTAGATGTACCTATGTTGTCAATGTATAAGTATATATTAATCTTTGACTTTATTATGTCTAATTTCTTGAGTTGAAGGATTAATAGTTTAAAGGAGCATCTTGCCGAACAAATTAAGAGACTACGGTTGTATAGTTCGATAGAATGGTCAATAATCATTTAAGTTTTTCATTTTAATTTTTGTAAAGAAGAAAGTGAGCAATGGTGACACCTTTGAGGTGAATATCAACCATATATCCCAAGGTCAATAAAGACGATAACACACATATTTACGTGGTTTACTAACGGTGTGTTAACTACGCCCAAAGAGCAGAAGGGAGGAGGGTTTTATTAATGTTGACGAGTTTTACCGAGTTTTCAGATTCAAAATGCTATGATATGCATAACTGTTAGGGTTAGGCTAGCTTACCATATTCCCTCTTTAGTTGATGATGTCAACGTCATATACTCAGCTTTTGTAGTAGACAACGTTACTGTAGGCTGCAAAGTAGCCTTCCAACTGACAACTGAACCACAAAGAGTGAATACATAACCAGTCATTGGTCTTATACTGTCCACATCTCCAGCATAATCTGAGTCAGAAAACCCAGATACTAAACACTCTACATCACCTCCATAAATCAGACCAACATCAGAAGTACTCTTAAGTAGGGGTGTTCATTCACGGTTCGGTTAACCGAACCGAACCGTTTGTACGGTGAACCGAATATACGGTTCGGCTGCAAGTCGACCCTAAACCGAACCGTTTGATACGGTTTATTTCGGTTCGGTTAACCGAACAAATCGGTTCGGTTTTACGGTTCACCGTGAACCGTTTTGAATTACAATTTACAGCAATTTCATGGATACTTGTTGCTATTTCACAGTAATACAGACTATATATCAAATTATAACACAAACACTACTTTAACATACCAATCAAATGAAGTTGTTTTAACATATCAATCAAACACATAAAACTGCTTTAAAATGAGACGAGAGTGGCGAGACGGCAGAAAGCGACGGCGATGGCAACGGCGAGACTGCTTTAACATAAACATTGCTTTAACATATCAATCAAATGAATATTATAAGGATTCAAGCCAATAAAGAGTACTAAAGATTGCAAAGAGACGGCGAGAAAACGACAAAGAGACGGCGAGAAAGCAGCAAGTGACGGCGAGAAAGCAGCAAGTGACGGTGAGAAAGCAGCACAGGGACGGCGAGAAAGCAACACAGGGACGGCGAGAAAGCGGCAAAGAGGAGGCGGCAAAGAGGAGAGTCGTGAGATGGTGTTTGAGTGTTTGGGATTTTAGGGTTTCAAAGAGAAATGAATGGTGTTTGAGTGAATGGTTTGAGAAGTGATTTTTTTGTTTGGGTTGGGTATTACTTGGGTAGTATAGAAGCAGGAAGCCCATTAATTAAGTCTTATGTTTTGTGCCAAACGGTTCGGTTCGGTTAACCGTGAGGTTTAAATAGCGAACCGTAACCGAACCGCGAAAACTATTTAGTTACGGTTTGGTTAACCGAACCGCTTTGGGCATCACGGTTCGGTTAACCGAACCTAAAAAAATGCGGTTTTTCGGTTTGACGGTTCGGTTTTTACGGTTCGGTTTTTCCTGAACACCCCTACTCTTAAGGTATCGAAAGATCCTCTTCACAGCTTGCCAATGTTCTTGAACTGGATCACCCATAAAGCGGCTTACCACACTGACAGACTGTGCTAGATCAGGTCTAGTACAGACCATAGCATACATCAAACTTCTTATTGCATTAACATAAGGAACCTGAGACATGTATGTCTTCTCTTCAGTTGACTTAGGTGAAAACGCAACAAACAAATGTGCATTTGCTGCACTAGGTATCTATGGATTTAGCTGTAGACATGTCAAACCTTGACAACACCAGAATTTTCTTCGTTGCACCCAAGTCCTTCATCTCAAACTCAGTACTTATGAGACCCTTCAATTTCTGAACATCAGACTTTTTTTCTGTAGCTATTAGCATCTATTCGACATATAGGACTAGATAGATGAATGAATCATTCGCAGCCTTACTGTAGTATACCAGCAATCATACGGACACCTATTATAGCCGATCTGCATCATAGAGCTATCAAACCGCTTATACCACTGCCTGAGAGACTATTTCAACCCATATAAGGACTTTTTCAGTCTGCAAACATAGTCTTCTTTTTTCGGGAACCTGAAAACCCTCTGGCTGAGCCATGTATATCTCTTCTTCCAACTCTCCATGCAGGAAAGCTGTTTTAACATCTAGTTGTTCAAGCTCCAGATCCTGATATGCAACTATCGCTAGTAACACCCTGATGGAAGTATGTCTGATCGACCACTGGTGAGAAGATCTCATTGTAGTCTACCTCCTCTCTCTGCGTGAACCCCATAGCTACAACCCGAGCTTTATACTTGATCCTCGCATTGTCACACGAAATGCCAACTAAACTGATTCAAGGCATAATTCCAACCATACACGTACACTTCAATAAAGAATACTCCATGTCTCCATGCCTTTATCCTCATCTAGGTAGCATGCACACCCTTCTAATTAGCGTGCATGCATTTGACATCGTGTCGAACACCGACACTCGTAGAACACGCGCTAAAACGTGTCGAATACTTATAAAGTCATGTCTAACTTTCTTCATTTATGTCAAAATCAAGAACCATATATCGCACGTATCAAATACGTGTCCATGGTTATATTTGGACACATTTCGAACATACCTTCAAGCAGAATCAAGTCGAATTTAAGGTGAATCATGTGCGTTGTTTTACGGTGATGTTTAGTGGAAATTAAAAATGAGTTGAATTGGGCGTAAATGAAGTTTTTAGATGAGGAATTAGATGTCGAAATAGATGGATTAGAATATGAGTTTGTGTGACAATGAGAATAATTTATAATCAATGTCAAATTTTACTTTCACTTATTTAAATTTCATATCAAATTTCGTATGTTTACCACTATAAAATTATATTTTATGGGATATCGTGTCTGGTATCCTAAATTTCATGAGATGTCGTGTTACATATCCGTTTCGTATCCCTATATGTGTTCGTATCCGTTTTGGTTCTACCTAGATCTTCATTATATTGTAGACAATCTCTTACGCCGTAATGACAACTTTTTAATACAACCAAATTCATAAGCGCAATAGCAATGGGAGAATTATAAGGAGTTTCATACTCATAAGGAACTTTTTAAGCCATTAACTTGCAAAATAAAAAGTTCCTTATATAAAACCAGTTTCTAAAGTAATAAACTGGTTTCATGTCTAGAAAGGAGAGAAGAAGTGGAGATCACCAATAAATAAGTTCTTTAATTAATGATGTATATTGAAGCGTCAATAAAAAAAAGAGGTTGCTTTTGCCCTAAGTGCACTTGCATTTTCACAGAGACGTAGTGCCAGGTCACTAGCTATACATTTTTATTGCTTTGTTATTTCTTCAATGGAGCTCATTTTTCCATAGACTACTTATCTTTTTTAGTTAACCCTTATCTTTTTTTGCGACACATTTTTCGTCACCAACCTTCAATGCCCAACGCCAATTGATAGACTATTATTCTCTACCTTATTTGGTGAAGTCCCTCTCTTTACTATGTGACGCACTTTTCGTCACTATCTTGTTGATGCACATTGTCATCAACTTTCATTTGGAGCACTTCTCTCCAAAAATCTTATTATCGATGGAGCTCTTCTCTTCACCAACACTTTATGGTGCACTTCTCGCCATAAACATGTGAAAGACTTCTCTTCACCAATCAATGCGTGAACATGGCACATATTACCAAAGGTTTGATGAATTCTTAGGTTGATTTGTGTGTTTTATGTTTAGTTGGTTACTTTGTTAATTAGTTTGATGTTGTTCATGAACGATGTGAACAAGGGAGATCCATGTCCCATTCGGTAGTATCACAACCTGTAGGATATTGTAGTCTGAAACTGGATTCTTGTTACACCATGTATACTATTCGGATAAAACTTGAATGGGCCGGGTTCCAATCTAAGTCTGGGATCCTACAACGAAAAAAAAAACCCATAAAAATATAACTAGGACGAACAAATGAGATTCTGGAATATACTTATTAAAACGGTGATGCTCGGACTCTTTACTTAGACACTTACCCCTGAGGATCCGGTGGACACGGTTCCGGACATGTAACCCTTGTCGGATCCTTCTATGAGAAATCGGATCCTTTGGTGTGGGAGTGTTTTGTTCTTACCATGTGTTATGTACATCAAACTTATATCAAGAGTGCTCTTGGCATGAGAAATCGGATTCATATTGAAAATGAAGAAGCTATTTTTTCTTTCTTTCTTTTGATTTTTTCTAACTAATAATCAATTTTTTCATAAAAAATAAAAAATAGCCAAGTCCAAATTTAAATTTGAATCCTCGTATCCGAGTCCTTGTTTTTGAGATGTCAAAGATCCGACACTCGGATCCGTACCCGTGTCGGATCCTCATATACGAGTCCGAGCATCATAGTTTTAAAATATGGTTTATCACCCCCTTGCAAGTTCATTTTAGTACCAAGACTAAAAGCTTATCTACTGTCAACATAATGTGGACTATTGGTACCATTAGTACAAAATAGGGTTACCGTCACACTGTACGCTTTTGCAAAGAGATGCAGTTCAGTACCGCATTCAAAATTAAGATCATGATTATCCTCTGGAATTGGCCAATGCATGAAAATTGAAAACTGAATAATCTTGAGACGAAATGAGGACGACAACTGACAGAAGTTTACGGCATTTTGTTTATACTGACCGTGAATTCTCTATGGACAGTTTAGAGTTAAGACAGTATCTTTAGGATAGTAAAGATGAAACAAAGTGATGTTAGACAATGACACAATTGTGGACCAGAATATTGCAACTCATGTCAAATTGCTCTACACAGCATCAAAGAAGTGGCTGAAAACGCGAAATTACAAATGTCACACGAGTATTGGAGAAGTAGCTTACATAAGATGTGGTTCAAAAAACTCCCTCTTTCTGCTCCTTCACCTCCTCTTTATTACAGTATAAATGTAACAAGTATCCACTGTCCTTTTGCCTGCAAATGTTAGTTAGCCCATGCAAAAAACAAAGTGATATATATGATCAACCCATTTCCACCTCTTTTCTTCCATACAAAATGAAAAATCTATAATTTTCATTATCCTATTGATTAAGGGAACGTCTCTCTATCGTTAAATATTATTACAGGTAAGTCTGTCCAAACTAAGGCATCATCCTAATTCCTTGATATAAGGGCAGTGTACCTAAACAATTAATAATGTCAGCCTATGGTAGCAGCAGCCTAAGGCACATCTTTGAGGGCACTATTTCGGAAAACCCCTCATCGGCATCCTTGATAGAGACTCTCTCCTCTTCTTGGAAACAAATCAGACCCGTCAAAGCTCATGATCACTCGTTTACTGAGATATTTGGAGAACTTCATTTCAAAGAAAATCCTAACCCCTTTTGTTCATCAAATACTTCACAAGGGTATAATGGTAATAACACATGGGGGAATTATGGTACAGAAGACAATAAGGGATCTTCATACCTTAGGAAAAGTGATAGTTATTCATCTCTGAACTCTGAGAGCCTTCAGCTTTGCACTGAAGGCCTTGGTTCTGAGAGTTTGGGTAATGTGGAAGACCTGAAAGATGATTTTCCGGGTACCCGGCAAAATCATCGTAAAAACAACAAAAACAATAAGAACAACAAAGATAACAATCTTCATAAGAGTGGCAGTGAGTGTTCTGTAAGAACATTTCCTCCACCAATTTCTTGTATAGGGAAGACTGGGAAACCATATGTTTGTTTTGAGTCACACAGAGAAGATGGCCGCTTTGTGTTGAAAGAAACTAGGATTCCTACATATGAGTGCCTATATGCTTCTAGAGAAGATGGTCACCTTCGTCTCCGCTTCATTCAACCGTCTGATCACGATGACGATGACAATTATACTACTGAGGTTGATGATGATAAAGGTGATGCTGGTGTGGAGAAGATAGTTGAAGATGGAGAGACGAGAATGTGAAGTAAAGAAACGAGGTCAGGGATGATTTTGAGAGGGCTTGTTCTTGAATCTTGATGTAAAGATTGATTTAATTGTCCAGAAATTTATGGTTTTGAATTTACTTAAAAACATTCGAAATATTTTCTCAGGTAAGGAAACATCAAATAAGATACTTTTGTAAGTTCTTTTG
Source organism: Heliosperma pusillum (assembly GCA_022085475.1). NCBI lineage: Eukaryota > Viridiplantae > Streptophyta > Magnoliopsida > Caryophyllales > Caryophyllaceae > Heliosperma > Heliosperma pusillum. Next base: position 10,272 of record JAIUZE010045648.1, on the reverse strand, counting down.
TCCTGTCACTCAGAACATCCAAGCTGGTAATCAACAAGAAATTCAAATATTGTAATGTTTTTCAACAAGATTCTGAAAAAGTAGTAGCCCATCGCCTAAGCTTGATAATTGAAATCGTATTTTTTTGGTTCAACCATCCAATAAAACAGTCTCGACAATATATTTTACACGTTTTTCCTTCTCGTTTTTGGTTCAGCCATCCAGGTTACGGGTACGAAACAGATCAAACGTGGTGATATAAACTATAAAGACAGCGGAGATACAGTTCATGATTTTGGTAAAGACAGATTAACAGCATAGTTAGAAGACACTAGTATCAATTAGAGTAACATACCAAATTAGCCACTGCTTAACAAACGATTAAACAAAACCACCATTATAACATCAAAATTTCAAGTATTAGACTTAGAAGATGAAACCGGTACCAATGTCATTCTCAACTCAACGGTCATGGCGCTCATGAGCTGCTACATAATAAATATAGAAAATTTCAAAAAACTTGAAATGACGACAGACAAATTTCTTACCAGGCCATGATCACACCTTGTTCCATCTTCCTTTGCCACTAGCTATACAGGATTGTATTCGAAAGTCGTCTTGTATGTCTCAGACCTTCCTGCTTCCTTAAAGGAAACAAAAGAAAACATATCAGCAAAAGCAAGGCTGAATTTTCTGAGCAATTCCAGAATCCACAATCACAGCAGCGTCAAAGGATTACAGACGGGCAATTTCTACCAAATGCACTTGCTTAGTAAAGGCTATTCTGAAGGAACGAGGACCAGTGAACCAGTATTATATAACCTATGTTGTCAGCTTAATTAAAGAGTGCAACCTATTGTGCCAGAAATCTTGTTTGTGTCGTATTTTAACAAGAGATTATGCAAGTGCCCGACAACCTGTGTTACTCCGACACTTCACTTAGTCCCCGTGTGGCGTGTCCGACACGACACGACACTTCGACACTTCACTTTAGACGACAAAGTAAAAAATTCACATGAAATAGCTGTATCCAACACTCTGATACGTGTCAGACACGACATCGTGTCGGTAAGTCGGAGTAACACAGCCTACCATAAGTAGCTATAGAATCAATAGACAATAGACAATTAGGCACTATGCAGATATAGCCAGTTGATATAATAATTGTGATGTGTTACTCATGACCACGGGTTTCTAGACCTGTTAGCATCAAAATTCGTCATTTCTACAAACTTCGAAACTTCTACATTTTCTAGAATAGAACTAAATCTTTATCCAATAAGTGCTTAATAAGAGTTGAAGCTTCTGTTTTCTATATGCTCATAATCCATTTACTTTAACGCTAATAGAATCAATGTTCCGAGACACCATAGAGAAACTTGTAAATAGTTAAAAGACGGCACAAGAGAATTTCTTCAAGTCCACCACCCAAGTGACCAAAAGGCACGCCCACCCACGCATAATAAGAAATCAGATGAAAGGGCACTAAACCAACCCATGCAAAGTAAGTTAGACTGACAACAACCAACAGAACATCTCAACCACCAGTATATTTGCATGAAATTAAAACAGACAATTGAGTGTGGATAGTCACATAGTGAACTATTGTCTGATGTCTAAATTATGGGTGGAGAATAAATGAAAAGATCTGAAGGGAAAATATGCGCCAAAATGCATCAGAGTCGACACCGGACTAATGGATATCAATGGTTGATCACATCATCACCAGAATCACAAATCATGAAAATCGGGCAACATGGGACCAATCCAAATGAACAGTACAGATTGAGAAATAATAGTACAGTCTAGAAGAAGCATCAAACAGGAAAAGTGATATCCATCAAATGAAAAAGAAAGATCTCACCTTTTTGTTAATTGCAGGATTTGTGACACCATATTCTTTTCACTTAGAATTATTTGAAATTATCAAATTTTAAAAAACTAAAAGGAGCTAAGCTCAAGTCAATGTTTAGGTTCACTTAACTATCTTTTACTCATTTAAGTCCCTTCAAGGTTAGAGCAAATAATACAAAACTGATAACAAAAGTCGACATAAAACACTTTAGAAGTTAAAATTAATCGAATTAGATGAAGAGCGGAGTTAAACGTAATGATGCACTTGTTGCAAATGAAAAGAACTGCCACAAACCAGCACCAACACTATCATATAAAGATGAGCAATTATACACTAAGGACCATATGATCATATCCCAAAGCAATATACTTCTTTCTTTTTCTTTTTATCTTTCATTTATAGCCCTACATTCCCATGTCTTCTATCACCAACAAAATTAAAACATGTTATAAGTTTTAATAATCTATTTATATTACCTCACATAACCTATGTGATACACTCGATAGGTATAACACTGGTATTTCACAAGATAATTACATTCAACACTAGCACACCTGGGAGACATCAGGCGAGTTTAATCAAGTTTAAGTAACAATGTAGACAAAAGATGATCTTCTAAGTATATGAAAATTTAGCTCTAAAACAAAAACTTACACAAAGCACGTAAAAGGTGCAAAAGAATTTGATCATGAAATAATCCTCAATAAAGGCACAAAGTAAACAATCACCACCGCCAAAGACAGGATTGACCAGACATAAGTCAGAAGGGATTTAAAGAGTTGATTATAGCAAAAGCTTTATAAGTGGAATTTTAGGAGAAAAAGAAGCCATGAAGTAAACAAAAGGGGTGATACCACTTAGCACAAATAAAAAAGGAGTGTTCATAATCCACAAACATCATGTTGTTATTCTCTGTAGGAAATTTAAAAAGTGGAATCAACAAGATTCTTGAAGATATGCTTTGACAAAATAAAGAAACAAGCTTTTGGTTTAATTAACATTTGACATCTCATGTAACTTAACTGAGACGATATACTCCACATCTAACTACTTAGAATTGAATACACCCGAAACTAGGTATGACTTGTACACTCTTGGAGTTGAATTTTAAGTTTTGTGTAAAATTACACCGCGCAAACAAAGTTCGCCACTTTCTTTTCATGTAATACGATGGAGCAAGTGTTCCAAATGCCATTCTCCTAAAACCACTCAAGACGGCTTATGTGCACAAATATCACAATTTGTCCATGATAACCACAAAAATTGGGAAACCACGCAATCATCATGTGGGGAGGGGGAGAATAAAGTCGTATGAGGTACCATCTTACTTGCCAAAAATTGTTATCAATACTAGGCTGTACAGATCCTAAGGTGTCAATTAGATGGCAGTACCAATCTCAAGTCATGATATTCACAGACATAATCGCCTCAAGCAGTCCCAAATAGAGATTTAAAGGTTTCAAACTTTGCGGGAATATTGTTAGGATGTGCATAAAATCACACTTTACCCAATATATTATTGGAGACGGGCAAATATCGTTTGTTACCAATCAATGGTCCTAGAGGGTAGAAGTCATCCCTAGTTAATCGGACTTGAATACATGGAACTATGGAAGGGAGTATTTGGTCGAATTTCCATCTATTTCGCAAATATCGATTTAGTGACTGACTTGATATAGAGTCGCTAAAACAGGTGCCAAAAATGACCCCAAGAATGCGAATGTTTCATTTATTATTCGAGAATCATCAAATGACATACAGCAAAATTTCACTATACTGAGATAACAATCGTCAAATCAAGCTTTTGTTTACACAACCAAAAGTACACGTAGAGGGAGTATATTGGGTTTATCATCTTATTAGCAGATGTTGGTCTAGATAGGGGTTGTAGTGGTCCTAGGGTATTAATGAGTTGTTACATCATGGTGTCAATCTCTTCTAGATAAAGTCCCCAAAGGTGATCCCGAAATGCTGAATCAAAAGGTAATAACGCATCCGGATAGCTTATGGGGCAATACTTAAAGAGTCATTCTGTAGTCATACTGAAGTGCAGTAAATTTAAAATAACATTAAAATTGTCAAATCATGCCTTCATTAAGACTACAAGGAGAAGGGAGTACTGAAGCTACCATAGTGGTCAAAGTATAGAAACTGACAGATATATAACAGCATAATCCAAAACATGTATATGATGTTTCAACGTAACGGTAATAGTTTGTCAGCCAGTCAGATTGTGTTTCAAGAAAATGCAGAAACTAGTAGATCCAAATTTATTGCAAGAGATGACACGCATTTATTTAAAGAATATCAAGAATAGGCATTGCCACCATCAAGTGTAAGGAGCACCTTGTACAAATGAGCAACAAGCACCGCATCCCGTTTATCATCAGCAGAAGCTACAATCTCTCATTCTCTCCAGCAGGATCTACAAATGATAAATACAAGTACGATGGAAAATCAACTCCGTAATCAAAGCACAGAATGACGTATAGAGAGAACCAGGAGAGAATTACGGGATACCTGAAAATCTATAGTGAATGAGTTCCCATTGAATGTGATTTGACTTTTCTTATGTTCAGTCTCAATTATTTCCTTTCCAATGCAATTAGAGGCCACTGACGACACCAAGTCACCAAGTATGCAAGTTGTCAATATTAAAAATACTTTAGCTTGGCATAGGCGACTCGGATAAAACTATAAGACCCACATTAATCGGACTTGCCCTGACTCAGTTTTAAAGATACGCGGACCGTGCCCTAAAATGAGGATACGGGTGCAGGACAAATCATTAAAAACAAATATATAAAGCTTTTTAAAGTGGAACAACATTCGAGTAATAAGGCTCAAAAACACTAAGCATTATGATGAATATTTGATACATGGTCTTTTCCTCTACTTTTGTCATGCAGTCGTCCCTTATTGCCTCTTGAAGGAGAAGGTCAGAGGTAAGGGTCAGGGTCAGGGTCAGGCACGGATTTCATATCCATATCCTAGGGTATCGTGTTGAGCACAGGTACGTCACAAAAGTGAAGCGTCGAAGTAACCCAGAAAGAAACCACTAAGATCAAATCCTAAATTTAGTCACCTTAACATAACTGCAAAAAATGCCAAGTCCAAAAAACCAAAATTTTTAATATATTACAAATGTAGGTGCCACAAAAGACAAGGGGGGCCAGACCTGCTGATTTTCCACACTCCATCACTAAAGCAATGAATGACTCAAGTCAAGAGCCACATTAGCATCCGCATAACCCTGCATCACTCGCTTCCAGTGATAACGAGAAACAAGTCCATGGTTTTGAGATTTTGAGCCAATTGCAGTAGGGTAGAACAGTGTTTCTGAACCTTGAAGTACCATCGCTCAAGCAGCTCCAGGAAACCATTCATCCCAACAAATTCCTGATCCAATTAAATCAATTAATTACTGGAAATGAGTTTTGCAAGAAATTTGGTACCGTTGAAAGATGTGGAAGTTGCATTAGTTGAAATTAAGCATGTAAAGAGCCTGTAGACTCCAAATGTCAACATTATTTATTTGATAACCGTACTAAAGTGCAGGATTAGGGGGATACATTTATCATTGAACCAAGAACTTACCAACTCCAATCTTCGCTAACTTAGGTTGAACCACCTGCGCACAAAGTTGTAAGTTTCATTCTCACATGATGACTCCAAGAAAGTCCCAAACTGTCGCACAGAAAAACTACCTATTTAGAGACCTAGGGAGGTTGTAGACTTGTAGTACGGATAACAAAATAAGATAAGGCCTCTAGCAATTCAATCTGTACTTTTAACTTTTAAGAATGCAAGTGTATGAGATTTAAAGCACTTGGGGGCTCCAAACTATGTCCAAAATTTAGCAGCAAGAACAACTTCTTACCTTGAAATTAGTGTCAAGAGGCTTGAAATAAACTTCTCCGTATAGCCTACAGCAAAGTTAGACACCCTTAAATGAACTGTATAAGAAATACAAAGAGGGTGATAACAAGGAAATAAAGGGATCCGATTGTTCCAAATACCTAGCGCATCCGGTATATGAGATTTGCGATACAGTCCAATATCAGTGCCATCAGAAATCAATGACCGCCACCGAATTGTAATGAGCATGATTAGCCTCATCAAAGAAGCTAACTGGTATCCCTACCCTCAGCTCTTTACCTAGTTTCTGCATCCTATTATTATCCACAAGCGTGCACCTTACAACTCAATTAACCAAGTGAAATACGGTACATCATACATGAGTAATATGACGCATCTCTACTTCTGACATCTATATACAGCAGCCAAAAATTTCTAAGTATAGGATAGACTGAGGCAGTAACGCCCCCCTTTTAGCTGTTGATATCAAATCACATACGTCAGCCTCTCGACTCGCATAATATCTAAAAGTAAACGACAGGGATAATTTTCAGCCTCTACAGAACACTAAAAATATCTCCCCCAATTATAATAATTGCATTTGTCAAATACGGAGTATAATCAAGGTCACAACTGTAAAGATAAAAACAAAACAATAACTTTAAATCGCTTTGTTCGGACCTCTAAGTCCTAACCAGGTATAACTGCTTAAGCATCAGTTCCTAGGCCGTCCTTATCTCGACATAATGTCGTCAACAATCATAGTAGCTCATGCACTGGACATGGGCTAAATAAATTAGCAAACACAAACACAAACACAAACACGATACATAAGCACAAATGCACAATTACATTCGGCTCCGGTCGAATAGAAGATCGTTTAAGAACTTGATTATCTTCTAATACAAGATACTCACTAATTAATAGACAATTTCAATTTTCTACACAATTTTACCAAAATCATATATTCAGCTAAATGAATGACTATTACTCCTACAATATTGAAACGGAGTATGTAATTAAACCTAAAAACGTTAACAAACTACAGAAATCGGCAATTGATAAGCGATCATTGTTTGAAATCCAGTATTTAGTATTGAAAATTATGAAGTTTTCGAGCTTAGTATTATACCTCTGATAATAATATAGTTTTCGAGCTTTACTATAAAGTTTTTGAGTTTAGTATTAAAAATTATGAAATTTCTTTTGAGTTCATTTGCTCCAAAAAAAATTACTAAAACTCAAAAAACATCGTATATAAAATTTAATATTAATTTATAATCTTTAAAAAGCTCGAAAAAAATGCACAAAAACTCAAACTCATACTAGTCTGTGTAGTACATCAGATGTACAATACTTTTTCCCTTTGAAATCCCACACACATATTTCAAACAACGATAACTATTGATCGGGACGGAGGGAGTAAAAAAAACTTACTAATGATTTAATGTTAAAGAGTGAATTAAAGAGAGAGAACCTTTGGAACAAGCGAATTGGAGAGAGAAGTAACGCCGTAACGGTCACATTTCTTGCCGCCATTTTCGCCTGGTTGGGCCCCACCGACACCTAAAGCGAGGTTCGACGCTCGAAGGCGCGCTTTAAAATGAGCACTTCCTTTGTAATTTTGTTAACTGCTTTGTCCATAGCGGTTTATTTTGTGGGCCGAGTAAATGGATTGGACGATCCACGAACAACTCTAATTTAGACAAGGTAAACATGTAAGTCGGTTCGGGTTCGAGTCTGGGACTGCTTGAGTTGGGTTAATTCCAGTTTTGCAAATAAATTGATCAGTTTGGGTCAAACCGAGTTATTTTGGGTTTGGGTTTGGTTTTTTTGGTCAACTATTATCATATTGTGTATAGATAATAATCGACTAAAAAACCATTCAGGTATGACTACATTGCCTTGGGTCAATTTGAGTTCAGGTCTTGAATTTGGGTGTCAACTTGAGCAATTCAACCCGAATTAATCTTGTAAGGTCTAATCCCTATGAGCTAGTTGTTCTACACTTTTACTTGGTGTAGCTTGTTCGGTTGTCTGGTTATTAGAAAAGTATTTCGTACTTAACATATTATATGTCAATTACATTATTTTCAAGTAGAACTTGAATATGCTCTTACAACATGCTTATAACAGCAGTATATATATTTGGTGAATTTGTAGGTCTACGTTCTACATAGTAAATTGACAAATCAATCGATCAATTTCATGTGTTTGGTAAATGACAGTTTGATACTACACTGGTCGGAATCTATTGTTTTTTCAATATGCTATTAATAGCAGCATATTCATTTTATTCAATAAAACAATCCAATTGTCCTATAATCTGCTAATTACCAAATACTCTTTTTTATTCTGCTAATTTAATTTGATCGTCAAAACTGCTACTGAAATCTACGAACCGTATTAAGCGTATTATACCCAAAGTTGTCCGTTATTATAAATTTGTTTCTTTCGTTTTCCAAACTAGTCAAGAGAAAAGAGAAAACGGGAAAATTCAAATAATACCGGTATGAGTAATTTGTCGACGATGAATCTACTATATACTAATCCTGAAACATTTAGAGGCTTCCTATTGGCTGCTGAATTTCAGGATTAGTGGGCCCCACATCAAAACAAAAACTTTAATTACCCTCTCTCCTCTTCTTTTTTTCTGATTTATTTAGACTATGTTCTTCGAATGTTTTTGGACTTTGCATTAGTTTATTAATTATCGACTTTGCATTAGTTTTTCTGAAAAAAATAATGAGTTTGCATTAATTTTTCTGAAAAAAAATAATGAAAAAAATATTGGAATTAATTATTAATATCGACTTTGCATTAGTTTTTCTGATTTATTAATAATTTACCGATGAAACACAAACCATTAAATCTATCTTATTCTTCAGGAATATGTTAGCTATTAAATTTAACTATAATCTCACAATAATAATTATAATGGAACATAAAAAAATGATTTTCTCAACAAAAAAAACTGAACAGCTGGAATTTCGGCAAAAAAAAAATACTGATGAATCTTTTCAAACTTAATTGATTTTTTTTCAAAGCACCATAATAATTATATAATTATTAACAAAACATAACAAATAGTACAATAGATCATATAACGAAAAATATATTTACATAAAAAAAGTTTAATTAAAAAAATATGCAATTGAAATACATCCAAGTTCATATTAACAAAATCCATATGTAAGCTTCGGATTATACTTGCATAAATTTTTTCAGATTATATCACTCTAATACTTACATGAATTCCATTAAATTCGCATATAGAGGGTCTTATAGAGAACATATATAGATTCAAATTGAAGATGTGAGGAAAATTAAAGGGAGATTTTTCTTTTATTATGGCCAATACATATTTTGGGCATTTAGGATGTAAATAGAGTATGAGGGAGTCAGGTGAGAAGGACTGATGAGAGGGGCAAAATATGTGACTGAGGTGAGACGTTTAGGGTATAGGAAATTAGGAAGGGAAAAATGAAGAAGAGAAATTGATAGCGGGGGTCGGCGGATGGGAGATCAAATTTTAGGGGTTTTATCTTAAATTTATATTTTTGGGTTGATATTTTAATTGAGATTCATAAGACCTTTTGGGTTGGGTTTTGTTGTATACTAATTTTTTTTTTAATATAAAATCAAATATCAAATATTTATTATTGGAGGCCAAATCTATCTCCAAATTTGGGTTAATTCTTTTTAAACATAATGTAATTGAGATATTTTTCTTTTAATGTGAGTAAGATAAATGTTGGTTACTGGGACATGACAAAAATAAATTTGTCAATGTTATAAATTAATAAGTTATTAAACATATACTAAATGTTAAATAATAAAAAATAAAAAAAAATTGTTTTCGGTCTATGTTTTCCTCCATCTCAGTCATTTATTTACCTTTACTTTTCACTAATATAATTTAGTAAAGTAAATAAAATTTGAATTCATTGATTTTTATTTGTACATTGAAAATTCCGTTACAAAAATATCACATTCTATTAGTTTGTTCATTTAAGACATGAAAGTTATCTTTATCATAAACTAGATTTAATGCCCGTGTGATTGCACGGGTCGACATTAATGTCATTTTCTTAAGTTTTTTTTACAACAATAAACTTATAGAAATAAGTTTGTCCTTTTTAACTTTTACGAAATAACTATTAAGTACTTAATTATGAATTTGACCCTTAACTTATAATATTGATTTAAGTAAAATCTTAATTCTTTCTTACTGTTATCTTAGACTATAAACATTATAACATAATCTTTAAATAATACTCGTGCAATTTTGCACGGGCTTAAAACTAATAAATAGAAAAGTGAAAAATGACATAAACTACCAAAAAAATGATAACAAGTAAAAACAAAAAATATTAATGCAGAAGTATTTACTTGAACTAAACAAAATCTGGCAAAAGCAGAAGTATTTACTTGAAAAAAAAACGAAAATTATTAATGCAAAAGTAAAAACGAAAAAATATTAATTCAAATTTTCCCAAATTTCGTCTTATAATACTGTATTATTACAAACGCAATAAACCAGAGTATAGATTTAACATTTGAATAAGAGGACCAATTCA